>JAMLFY010000005.1:5182029-5490098 GCA_030441495.1 Dalbergia oliveri | reverse complement strand
GATTATTGTAACTAAGTAGCATTTTCATGTTTTGTTGTAAATTTCCATATCTTAAAATTGTAGATGTGAAATATATATATATATATTATATATAGAAGTTAATTGTTGTTACAAAAAAAATACAAGCTAATTATTACTAATATTTGAAAACTCTCTTAATTAATTGAATGTATTTCAATGACATATATTTAACTATATCTATAATTATTTGCTTAACATTATTATATATGAAATAAAATATAATTTATACCCCCACAACTTTAATTTCTGATCTTTTATTTAATTTAATATAATAAACAAGAGTAATTATCCAATAATCCTTAATAATCACTATTCAATTTATATTTAATATAATGAATAGTAACTTTCTCTAAATATGCACTTTCTACAATTTCATTAATCCATAATCTATAATATATCTATATTACTAATAAACAATACTCATTTTTTCATGTGTCGCTCATAGGCAATTTTTTTCAAATATAAGAATAAAAAAAAATTAGAATTTTTACAGGATTTTTTTAGGGTAATTGTTTGAAATTTCTTTAGATATCTTGTGAAGAATTTGGGAAATTTTGGAGGTAAGAAATCTTAGAAGTAAGGTTCAAAAAGTGATTAATGGCCCAAGTGTAACACCAAGTTCTAATTCTTCCACCTTAGGTTTTAATATTATTATTATTTTAAACAATAATTGGCTAACATAATATTATTATTCTGGAATCTTAAATTTTACAAGAATTTTTTTTTAAACCGCCATATTATTTCTCATTTATAGTTCTATTCTGAATAATATATACCAACTGTAAATCATGCATCTAGTAGATTCCCAGGAAGAGGTGGGTCACAATGGATACGCTTAAATACCAAGTCTTTCTAGCCAAAACCTTTCCAAATCACACTTTTACAGTAATACACTTTCTTCCAACAACCCAAAGGTAAATTTTTAAATGACAAAGAATATTTCTTTTCTAACATATTACTACTATTTGTTAATCTAGGTAGTTCCCACAAGTTAGACAACCATCATCCATAAAAGCATACTTCACTACTAACATCAATCCATAGGATATAATACATATTACACATTCAAGATACATTAAGGAAAACTTTAATATAACAATATAACATAACCAAAGTGGTAACAATAGAAGATTCTATCTCGCACACATAGAGAATCGAATTATTTAGAAACTAAGTCCAAGGCTACATCCATTTCACTGTTGACTACGATCCATGCTATCTGAAACATCAAAGAAAATGGGGTCAGAAGTTCTCAGGAGGGTGATATTTCCAGGGGAGTCCCATTTCATCCCAAAAATACTAAGAATAACATTGGAGTGTAGGCAAATGCAATCTTTTATATTAATGAATTATATTTTACTAATGTCAAGATAGAAGTGCACAATATCAATCATAATAAAAATTCAGTAAAAAAAGCGTAATAAATAATCATAATGTACTATAAGCTCCCTTTTATAGTATCATGTTCTCTTCAAATGATTATAGTCAAGGTTTACTTCATATTGGATCTATGAGAGCTCTCATTGCTAGGCGTCCTAGTTAGAATTATGAATACCAAGTCTTTGTTCGCTAGTATGGCTGGGCCCAAGGTATCACTATAACGTACATTAAGTTGGCGCTACAAGGCGGGGCCCGAGGTGTCGTTTAGGACTTGCAAGAACTAAGTTACACCAAGTCCTTATCCGCTATAAGGCGGGGCCCAAGTGTCACTTATTTATGTATTCATTTTACATAGTGCATACAGGATACATAAAGAATGAAAATTACATAAGGTTACATGATTTCTTTCATATTTACATATAGACCACAAGATTTTTCATATTTACACATTAAGTCCAAACAACATAGGATTCCTAAAATACTCATAAAACCCATATTTCTTACAATTATTATTGAAGCACCAAATCACACTATTTTTATAAATTCATTTCCTTTATAATAAAATATACTTAACTTAGTTTTTCATCATATAATAATTTATTTTCAAGTAATAATATGTTACTAATTCCATAAGCCTAAATACACCCAAAATTATTTCCAATCTATCTTTAGAAATATGTAGGTAATTATTCTTTACATGTTCAATATAAGTAAAAAATATTTTTATCAATATAAAGATATAATCATAGGGTAAATAAAAGAGCAATAAAATGAAAGAAATATTTAAAAATAAATAATTGAAATTATACCCAAACTTTAAGAAATCACTTCAAGCATGAATCTAGTTAGTTTATATGTCATATTCCTAATGGGACCTTAACTTAAATCTTTGTAAATAATATTTCTTAATGTTAATAAATTTATATTCAAGTCAAATATTTATAATCCAAGGTCCATAGTCCAAGATAAACATAACACATAAACCAAGCTAAATATTACATGTTCAAAGGTTTAAGATCCATTCATTATAATGAATTAAATACAACACTTTTTATGAACCAAAATATTTTATGATCAAATACATAATGAGGTCAAAATCAAGCTATATTACCTTAAAATTTCACAACTTCCGCACAAAACTTTATTAAATGAAAATATATGTTCAACAAATTTAGACAACATTGAAATATTTGAAGAGAGCATAATCAAAATTTAAATGATCTTAAATCATACTTTTCAACCATATAAGTAAACAAATAAATATACATCATATACACATAGATTAAGTATTTTATGTCACAATCTTTAAATCATTCAAACATATTAAAACCATAAATACAAACTTTGAGTATCATAACAACATCATATATGAAAATCATGCATGAAGCTTATTAGTGAAATAAAAACCCCTACTTGTTCTTGGAGCTTTAGAAACTTGGCAATACCCATGCTAGACAGCAACTTCTTCAACTTTTCTAAACCTTCTCTAAGGGCTATAATTCATGTATAAAGGCTGGGAAGTGTTGAAGTTAGATGGTGATAAGAAGAGGTGATGATTTGGAGGTGATTTGCTAAAAATTTATAAATATTTTTGTGTGAAAATAAAGAAAATGAAGAGAGAAAATGATGGCTATGAGTGTTGATAGATTTTGGGCAAGAAGAATGAAGTGTGGAGTGATGTTTAGAGGGGTTCTATTTATAGAAAAGTTTATGATTAAAATATTACTAATTTCATAATTTATTTATCATATTTGATTAGTTAAATATTAAAACTAACACTAAATAATTTAATAAATTCTCAATTATCATTTAAAGACATACTAAAATGTTAATGAAATGATTTAAATTCATTTATTAAATTTTAATATATTTAAATATAATCTAATAATTAATTATTCAAAATAAGGTAAATTTGCTTATACTAGTTCATCTTAATTAAGTTAATTAATTAGTAAATGACTTTTTTTTTTATTCAAACATCATAATAAGATTATTAGAATATAATAATACAAGTATTCACGAAATTTATATAATTTTCTATAATTATTTATATTTTATTTGATATTTTACACTATTGCTAGTTTTATTAAGAATTAATTATTAATTAACTAATAATTTATTTAACTATTATTTTTTTTTCTTATTTGGCAGCCTATAGGTTTGAAAAACATGTCTAATAGAGTTATAGAGGCTGGAAAGTTGTCTTGAATGATTAATATATGAAAATGACAAATTTTGCATATTTATCTTAAAGTTATATATACTAAATAATTCATAAAATCATCATAAAAATTAATTTTCCTTAATCTATTGTTAAGAACATGTTTTTACCTTATTTATAAGTTATCTATAATTTTCATGAATTTTTTCTATAATTTTTAGTATTTTTAATATATCTTTACCTTAATTAGGTCTAATTTGAGCTAATTAAAATAATTAATTATCTATAAATAAAATATATAAATTTTATATAGCAGCCCATGTGAATTTTGAGCTGCCTAACATGATAAGGAGACAAGCTCATCTTTGTTGAAATTTTTAGTCAAAGTTTGGTTGGTTGTTGAATAATTATAATATGAAAGTTTGACCATTTAATTTTATTTTTCAAATATATTTTTTTTCTTCCATGTGGCTGATCTAGGTGTTAATTAATTGGTTTAATATTATCAGCAAGATAAATCAAGGTTTAGGAAAATTTATCTTAAATTTTAAGTGATTATTTAGGTAATTTAAGCTTTAATTAAGTCAAAATTAATTAATTAAAGATCAATATGATTTTTAACACTATCCATAGCCTAATGGAGAGACCTATTTCATGGTCCTCCTTATTTAATATCATAACTTAGTTAAAAAATGTTTTTACAAAACTTAGAGTTATTTTCTAGGATTTTTCAAGAGTTTATTTTATACTCCACAATAGGTTATTTTTGTGCAATTATGCTAATATTATACAAAATTACTTAATTTTGATATTTATGATCAAATTTATGTTTAAGGTATATTTGTAATTTTTTATCATTTTTTTTAATAATTTAATGACACTCTAAGCTTTTCTAATGTTTCTGTTAGCTTTTTTACGCTAATTATGTTATAAGTTTATTTTCTATCCTCTAGTGGCATTTTGTAATTTTAATAAAATCCAATGGAATAATTAAAATTTTACATTTTGGTGCTAAGTTCCAGATTGTACAACTATTAAGTTTTGTAATATTTTAATTATACATTTTTTTCAATAATTATCCTTAAATATTTTGCCTAAACAAAATCCTCATACTTTCAAAATAAAATGTTATAACAAAGTAACACTATATTAGAAAAATTTGGGATGTTACATTTCTCCCTTCCTTCAAGAAATTTCGTCCTTTAAATTTGATTACCTTAATTAAAAATCTCTGATAGTTTTCTAGATCGTTTTCTTTTTTCCACGTTGTTCTCTTCAGGAGTCAATCCTTCCCACAGGACTTTCACCAAAGAAATAGTCTTACCACCTCTAGTTCCTTTAGGCTTTTATCCAAAATCTTAACATGTTTAACCTCATAGGTTAAATCATCTCTTAATTGAACACAGTCATTCTGGAGTAGATGTGAAGGATCAGGGGAATATTTCTTTAATTGAGACACATGAAAGACATCATGAAGGTTTGAGAGGTTTGGGGGTAGAGCAAGGTGATAGGCAAGAGAACCAATTCGGTTCAAAATTTGATATGGACCAAGAAAACGAGGACTCAACTTCCTAGCTTTCAGAGTTCTACCTATTGTTGTAGGAGAACCCTCAGAAATCGTGTTCACCCTCTTGGAATTCTAGGCTTCCTTCTTCTATCATAACTCTTTTGCCGACTTTGCATCAACAATTTATCTGAGAGAAGCTTAATCTGTGGTCCTTTGAACAATTTCTGGTCCTAGCATTTTTCTCTCACCAACTTCATACCAACACAATGGGGATCTACATTTTCTACCATATAAAGCCTCATATGGTGCTATCCCAATATTGGAATGATAACTGTTATTATATGAAAACTCTACTAATGGTAAATAGTGATCCCAATTTCCTTGTTGTTCCAAGACACAGGCTCTCAACATATCCTCTAAGGTCTGGATGGTTCTCTCAGGATTGCCCATCAGCCGAGGGTGATAAGCAATACTAAGACTTAACCTAGTACCAAAGGCTCTTTGTAATGTTCCCCAAAACCTAGGTGAACCTGGATCTCCCAAGAGACATACCCTGTGGGTACACCATGGAGTCGAACAATCTCATTAATGTACAATTGGGCTAGCTTATCTAGTGAATAGTTGGCTTTGATGGCTAAGAAATGAGGATTTAGTCAATCTATCCACTATAACCCAAACTCCATCATGTCCCAAGGATGTCCTAGGTAATCCCATCACAAAATCCATGGCTATGTTGTCCCACTTCCATTCAGGGATTTCTAAAGGTTGGAGTAAGCCCTATGGTTTCTAATGCTCAATCTTGACTTTCTGACAAACCAAGCATATTGCCACAAACTCTATATGCCTCTTCATTCTTGGCCACCAAAAGAATTGTTTAATTTCCTGATACATTTTGGTGGCTCCAGGGTGTATGGTATACCTACTGTTATGTGCTTCATCTAAGATTAATTTCCTTAGATTTCCCACACTAGGCACACATAACCTATCATGGTATAACAGTGTCCATCTCCAGGATGCAAAAGTCCTTTTGTTCACCCTTAACTACTGACTCTTTGTAGGTTTGCAAAAGTTGATTTTCCTTCTGACCTTCAATGACCCGTTTCCTAAGGTTATTTTCTATCCTCAAATGATTCAAACTGAAATGGTTAGCCTCTATGGTTACTTCAAGATTTAAGTCTCTAAATTTTTCCAATAATTCCCATTCTTTGACCATCAAACTTGCCACATGTAGAGATTTTCTACTAAGTGCATCGGCAACTACATTGGCTTTACCTGGGTGATATTTAACTTCAAAATCATAATCCTTTAAAAATTCTAACCACCTTCTTTGTCTTAAATTCAACTCTTTTTGGTCAAACAAATACTTCAAACTCTTATGATCAGTGAAAGCTTCAAACTTAACACCATATAGGTAATGTCTCCATATCCTAAGAGCAAAAACTATAGCGCTAACTCCAAGTCATGGGTAGGATAGTTCTCCTCATGTGGTCTCAACTGCCTAGAAGCATAAGCTATTACTTTTCCTTCTTGCATTAAGACACACCCTAAACCTTTTTTGGAGGCATCACTATACACTACAAAATCCTTTTCTGGGTTAGGGATAACTAATACTTGGAGAGATGTAAGCCTACGTTTTAACTCTAGGAAACTAGTTTCACACTCAGGTGTCCACACAAATGGTTTTCCTTTTCTGGTCAACCTAGTCAAAGGCAAAGCTAACTGTGAGAATTCTTGGATAAACTTCCTGAATATCCTAAGTCCTAAGAAACTCCTAATCTCAGTTATTGTCTTAGGTTTCTCCCAAGACAATAAGCTTATACCTTACTAGGGTCCAGACACACCATCCCCATTAATCACATGGCCTAAGAATTTTACTTCTTTTAGCCAGAAATTACACTTTCTAGTTTTGCATACAATTGCTTTTCCTTCAATATTGAAAACTATCCTCAAATGCTCCTTATGTTCCTCCTTAGTCTTAGAATAAATCAAAATATCATCAATAAACACCACCACAAATTTGTCTAAGAAAGGTCTAAAAATTCTATTCATATAATCCATGAAAACAACTGAGCATTAGTCAATCCAAAAGGCATCACCAAAAACTCATAATGTCCATACCTAGTCCTAAAAGCAATCTTAGGTATATCTTCTTCCTTAATTCTAATTTGGTGATATCCTAACCTTAAATCTATCTTAGAAAACATTGTGGCTCCTCAGTTATCAAAAAGGTCATCAATCCTAGGAAGAGGATACTTATTCTTAATGGTAACTTTATTCAATTGACGGTAATCTATGCACAACCTTAAGCTACCATCCTTTTTCTTTACAAACAACACAGGTGCTCCCCAAGGTGAGGCACTAGGTCTAATGAATCCTTTCCCTAATAGATCCTCTATCCGTTTCTTCAATTCACTCAACTCAAGAAGTGACATTCTATAGGGTGCTATGGATATGGGACCAGGACCAGGCAAGAGGTCAATAGAAAACTCTATCTCTCTCTTAGGAGTTAAACTCTCAATATCAGGTGGAAATACCTTAGGAAATTCTTTCATATAAAATATCTTCAATCTTTAGCTGATCACTTGCCTCTAATTCCAATGAGCATAGTAAAACACTTCCTAGGGTTTGTTTAGTTAAACATTCTCCTATTTGATTTGCCAAGGATTCAGGATCTTAATAAGGAGGTTGCAATGGTATTTTGGATAGTGAAATGTATGGTTTTCTTACGACAATTCATAAAGATATCATTATCAATAGAACCAATTCATACCTAGAATAATATCAATATCATCCATAGGTAAACAAATAAGGTCAACAATGGAACAATGAGTACCAATCTGAATATGAGAGTCCAACAACAAGAGAGTCAAAATTCTACTTCTGAAGCGTAGAAACAATCAAGTCATGTGGTAGGGTAGACATGGGTAATTCAAGTTCATTTGCAGAAGTTGGAGAAATAAAAGAATGAGTAGCTCCAGAATCAAACAGTGCAATTAATGTTTTATTATTTAAATACACGTACCCGTATTAATTTAGGATTTTGAGCCACTTCTGTCCAGAGCGAAGACTCTTCCTTTGGCTTGAGGCCTCTGTTGGAAATTTCTCCCTTATGCTTGATTCTGAGGACATTCACGTGAGTAATGTCCCGTTTTTGCATGTGAAACAAACACCCATTCCTTTCAAACATGGCTTATTTCCATGATTTTTCCCACAATTTCCACAAACAAGGGTTAGGGCAGGTGTAGGGACTTGTCCGTGGTGGTAAAGGCATTTTTCCTCTATAGATGTTCCTCCTTGGCTGATTTTGGTTTTGGTTCCAGCTTCTGTTCCTATTCTTTTGAAATTGTGGTGGATGAATCTACTTTTATCTTCCTCTCTTTTCTTTTAAACATATTCTTGCGCTTAACCGCCAAATCCTTAATATTTTGTTCAGGAATCCTGCATTTATTTACCAATAGAGGAAAATTTCTGATTTCCATAGTACTTACAGCATTCTTTAGTTCTGGAATTAGGCCAGCCTCAAATTTCATTGCTTTCCAAGTTTCATTTGGATTGAATTTTAAATAAGATGAGAACTTGGCCAATTCTTCAAATTTTGATACATATTGTCCAACAGTCATATTCCCCTTCAACCTGTAGGAATTCAATCTCTTTCTTCTTTACACTTATCAAAAATATTTTTCCAAAAGGTAGCTTTGAATTGTTCCCATGTGAGAGGAACTTGTGCCTCTAATAGAGACTTAGTGCCCCTCCACCAATGTTCAGCTTCACCAACAAGCATATAGGTGGCATAAGTCACCTTCTGCTCATCGGTGCACACCATGGCCTCAAATATCTTTCCTATGTTCATCAACCAATTTTCAGCTATGGTTGGATTATATTCTCCTTTGAAGGATGGAGGTTGCATCTTTTTAAATTCAGTTAGCCCATAGAATTGAGGGTGCAAACCAGGTGTATCTCCATTAGCAATTCCTTGACCATTGCCATTCCCATTTCTAGCACCATTCTCATCCATCCGCTGCAACATCCTATTAGTCAACATCACTTGTTCCCTAATTGCTAGCCATATTCTCCAAGGTATTTCTATCTTCTTCTCCACCATTAAGAGGAACAGATCTTGTCTTGGTCGCATGTTGTTTCTGCATACATAGTTAGTTATGTATTGAGGTGATCAAGCTATATTCCTACCTAGCAGCTAGAAATAATTGCCACACAAAACAAACTTATATAAAGAAAACCCTATATGGAGAAATATGACATACATGAATTCTACCTAATGAAAGTTGTCTTCCAAGGAAAATACTCTAATACCATTAATGTAACACCTCATAAGCTCTAATTCTTCCACCTTAAGTTTTAATATTATTATTATTTTAAACAATAATTAGCTAACATAATATTATTATCCTGTAATCTGAAATTTTATGAGAATTTTTTTTTTAAACCTGCTATGATTATTTCTCATTTATAGTTCTATTCTGAATAATATATACCAACTGGAAATCATGCATCTAGATATTCCCAGGAAAGAGAGGTGGGTCACAATGGACACGTGAAATACCAAGTTTTCTAGCCAGAACCTTTCCAAATCACACTTTTACAGGAATACACTTTCTTCCAACAACCCAAAGGTAATTTTTAAATGACAAAGAATATTTCTTTTCTAACATATTACTACTATTTGTTAATGAGGAGTTCCTAGTTTAGACAACCATCATCCATAGAAACATACTTCACTACTAACATCAATCCATAGGATATAATACATATTACACATTCAAGATACATTAAGGAAAACTTTAATATAACAATATAACATAACCAAAGTTGGTATAGTAAAGATTCTATCTAGCACACATAATAGAATCTATTATTTAGAAACTAAGTCCAAGGCTACATCCATTTCACCGTTGATGACAATCCATGCTATCTGAAACATCAAGAAAAGGGTGAGAGAAGTCTTAGGAGGTGATGTTTCCAGGGAGTCCCATTTCATCCCAAAAATACTAAGAATAACACGGAGTGAGTAAAATGCAATCTTTTATATTAACTCAAATTATATTTTACTAATGTCAAGTAAGATAGAAGTGCACAATATCAATCATAATAAAAGTTCAAAAGAAGTGTCATAAATAATCATGAGTGTACCTAAGCTCCCTTTTATAGTATCATGTTCTCTTCAAATGATTATAGTCTGCAAGGTTTACTTCATATTGGATCTGAGAGCTCCCATTGCTAGTGCGTCCTAGTTAGATTAGCGAATACCAAGTCTTTGTTCGCTAGCATGGCTGGGCCAAGGTATCACTATAACGTACACCAAGTCCGGTCGCTACAAGGCGGGCCCAGTGTCCAGCAACTTGCAAGACTAAGTGTACACCAAGTCCTTATCCGCTATAAGGCCTGGCCAAAGTGTCACTTATTTATGTATTCATTTTACATAGACATAATATACATAAAGAATGAAAATTACATAAAGTTTACATGATTTCTTTCATATTTACATATAGACCACAAGATTTTTCATATTTACACATTAAGTCCAAACAACATAGGATTCCTAAAATACTCATAAAACCCATATTTCTTACAATTATTATTGAAGCACCAAATCACACTATTTTTATAAATTCATTTCCTTTATAATAAAATATACTTAACTTAGTTTTTCATCATATAATAATTTATTTTCAAGTAATAATATGTTACTAATTCCATAAGCCTAAATACACCCAAAATTATTTCCAATCTATCTTTAGAAAATATGTAGGTAAATTACCTTTACATGTTCAATATAAGTAAAAAATATTTTTATCAATATAAAGATATAATCATAGGGTAAATAAAAGAGCAATAAAATCTAAGAAATATTTAAAAATAAATAATTGAAATTATACCCAAATTTTAGAAATCACTTCAAGCATGAATCTAGTTAGTTTATATGTCATATTCCTAATGGGACCTTAACTTAAATCTTTGTAAATAATATTTCTTAATGTTAATAAATTTATATTCAAGTCAAATATTTATAATCCAAGGTCCATAGTCCAAGATAAACATAACACATAAACCAAGCTAAATATTACATGCTCAAAGGTTTAAGATCCATTCATTATAATGAATTAAATACAACACTTTTTATGAACTAAAAATGTTTTATGATCAAATACATAATGAGGTCAAAATCAAGCTATATTACCTTAAAATTTCACAAATTGTGCACAAAACTTTATTAAATGAAAATATATGGTTCAACAAATTTAGACAACATTGAAATATTTGAAGAAAGCATAATCAAAATTTAAATGATCTTAAATCATACTTTTCAACCATATAAGTAAACAAATAAATATACATCATATACACATAGATTAAGTATTTTATGTCACAATCTTTAAATCATTCAAACATATTAAAACCATAAACACAAACTTTGAGTATCATAACAACATCATATATGAAAATTATGCATGAAGCTTATTAGTGAAAGAAAAACCCCTACTTGTTCTTGGAGCTTTAGAACTTAGCAATACCCATGCTAGACTAGCAACTTCTTCAACTTTTCTAAACCTTCTCTAAGGGCTATAATTCATGTATAAAGGCTGGGAAGTGTTGAAGTTAGATGGTGATAAGAAGAGGTGATAATTTGGAGGTGATTTGCTAAAATTTGTAAATATTTTTGTGTGAAAATAAAGAAAATGAAGAGAGAAATGATGGCAATGAGTGTTGATAGATTTTGGGCAAGAAGAATGAAGTGTGAAGTGATGTTTAGAGGGGTGCTATTTATCGAAAAGTTTATGATTAAAATATTACTAATTTCATAATTTATTTATCATATTTGATTAGTTAAATATTAAAACTAACACTAAATAATTTAATAAATTCTCAATTATCATTTAAAGACATACTAAAATGTTAATGAAATGATTTAAATTCATTTATTAAATTTTAATATATTTAAATATAATCTAATAATTAATTATTCAAAATAAGGTAAATTTGCTTATACTAGTTCATCTTAATTAAGTTAATTAATTAGTAAATGAATTTTTTTTATTCAAACATCATAATAAGATTATTAGAGATATAATACAAGTATTAATGAAATTTATATAATTTTCTATAATTATTTATATTTTATTTGATATTTTACACTATTGCTAGTTTTATTAAGAATTAATTATTAATTAACTAATAATTTATTTAACTATTATTTTTTTTTTTCTTTGGCAGCCTATAGGTTTGAAAAACATGTCTAATAGAGTTATAGAGGGTGGAAAGTTGTCTTGAATGATTAATATATGAAAATGACAAATTTTGCATATTTATCTTAAAGTTATATATACTAAATAATTCATAA
This sequence comes from Dalbergia oliveri, assembly GCA_030441495.1. NCBI lineage: Eukaryota > Viridiplantae > Streptophyta > Magnoliopsida > Fabales > Fabaceae > Dalbergia > Dalbergia oliveri. The sequence goes on along the minus strand of JAMLFY010000005.1, from coordinate 5,477,672 downwards.
AATCATCATAAAAATTAATTTTCCTTAATCTATTGTTAAGAACATGTTTTTACCTTATTTATAAGTTATCTATAATTTTCATGAATTTTTTCTATAATTTTTAGTATTTTTAATATATCTTTACCTTAATTAGGTCTAATTTGAGCTAATTAAAATAATTAATTACCTATAAATAAAATATATAAATTTTATATAGCAGCCCATGTGAATTTTGAGCTGCCTAACATGATAAGAAGACAAGCTCATCTTTGTTGAAATTTTTAGTCAAAGTTTGGTTGGTTGTTGAATAATTATAATATGAAAGTTTGACCATTTAATTTTATTTTTCAAATATATTTTTTTTTCTTCCATGTGGCTGATCTAGGTGTTAATTAATTGGTTTAATATTATCAGCAAGATAAATCAAGGTTTAGGAAAATTTATCTTAAATTTTAAGTGATTATTTAGGTAATTTAAGCTTTAATTAAGTCAAAATTAATTAATTAAAGATCAATATGATTTTTAACACTATCCATAGCCTAATGGAGAGACCTATTTCATGGTCCTCCTTATTTAATATCATAACTTAGTTAAAAAATATTTTTACAAGACTTAGAGTTATTTTCTAGGATTTTTCAGAGTTTATTTTATACTCCACAATAGGTTATTTTTGTGCAATTATGCTAATATTATACAAAATTACTTAATTTTGATTTTTATGATCAAATTTATGTTTAAGGTATATTTGTAATTTTTTATCATTTTTTTAATAATTTAATGACATCTCTAAGCTTTTCTAATGTTTCTGTTAGCTTTTTTTACAGTTAATTATGTTATAAGTTTATTTTCTATCCTCTAATGGCATTTTTGTAATTTTAATAAAATCCAATGGAATAATTAAAATTTCACATTTTGGTGCTAAGTTCAGATTGTACAACTATTAAGTTTTGTAATATTTTAATTATACATTTTTTTCAATAATTATCCTTAAATATTTTTTGTAAACAAAATCCTCATACTTTCAAAATAAAATGTTATAACAAAGTAATACTATATTAAGAAAATTTGGATGTTACACCAAGAATTTTGCATTATTATCGAAGTTATAACGTGAATGAGGTCGAAATGTAAAATCAATATACGATATACTTTCGTGCCTTCTAATATATAATATGTGTTTTTTATATTTTATATGGACAATATCTAAGTAATATAAGAAATCTATTTTATATATAATTAAGATTACTCATATTTTTTATTAATTATTAAAATAGCATAAATTCATGATAGTTATGATTTTTGTTATGTATAACATTGTTTTTAAATTAGGAAAAATTCAAAGTGGATGTAATTGAGATGACATAAATTAAGATTGTTCTTAATTTTTTTACTAATTAAAACTTACATTTTAAAATTGATGTTTTCATTTACTAAAGATGTAAATGGCTCATGATATAGTAAAATTATCCACTTATTCCCTTTCATTATTCAACAGTTAATCTATCAAAACATGCAAAAATTTTATAAAATAAAATCTTTATTGTCAATTAAATGTCGTCTATGAAGATTTTCTACATTATAAATATAATATTCCAAATAAAATATAAAATAGAATAATTTATTTCAATAACATAATCTTTCATATTTTGTTTATTTATTTAACTATTAATTTATTTTCCAAATAAATTTATATATTCAATTTTCTATAAGGTATATCTGATTAAATTATTGTTTCCTTTTAATAATAGTCAAAGATAGTGTAACAAAATAGAGGTACTGAGTGTGATTACACTAAATTCTCAAGGAAAGTTAATATAATTTTCTCTTTATATTTTGTTTATTTATTTAATTATTTAGCTATTAACTTATTTTTAAAATAAATTTATATACGAATTTTCTATATGATATATTTAAATAAATTATTATTTATTTTTTATAATGGTCAATATAAACTATTTTTTATTATAACCCTATATTGAACGTGTCAAACTACTTGTGAAGGAAATGATAGGACCATCCCTAGGATTATAAAAGTTACTAAAACCCTAACCCCGTCATGGTTCATTCATATTTTGCATTTTTTTTTGACAAGGGGGCATGATTTGAGTAAATAGTTTGATTTGATTTGATTCATCTTGCACTCTGGGATATGATACTATGATTTTGCATCCTATTTTGCTCTAGAAAAGATATTATTACATCATTTTTTGTAGAGATATTATTATGTTAATTTGATACATTAAGTAAAATTACTAAAATAGTTCAAAAATTCATGTTTGTTAAATTATCATTTAATGTTTGTTAGATATTATCGTTTGGGTCTCAATTCAATGTGTTGGTACTTATTAGAAGAGGAGAAATTCTTAGGTGCTCTTAGAGTAAGATAAAATATTTACTTTATTCTATTTATTATTAACAAATCAGCTATTGTATTAAAAATATATGAAAATGAGAGACAATAACAACCCGCAAAAATAATGTGTCAATTAATAAATGGATCAAAGTAAGTGTTATCTCTTGCTTTATGCACATAAGTATTTCTCTTGAAGAGTATCTGTCTCAATCAAGTGAGAAATGTGTGATTGTGCATCAAGTAATATCATCTCTATCTTGATATAGAATTTAGGGACCTATGAAAGACTTTCTTGAATATGGAATTGTTGTTTCTTTTGTAAAAGTCTGTGCATATGTGTAACGCCCAGGGACGAGGTAGGAGTGATCGCTGTCGAGAAGGCATAGACAAGGAGCGGCTCCTCCAGCCCAGGGGTACATAAAACCGATTACACACCCAATAAGAGGATCTTGAGTTGTATAGGTGTGAAACTATACAGTTAAGGAGGGCTTATATGAATTGATTGGTACTACCTATGCCACAAAGATGCATCTTTCTTTCGGTAGCCTATCATAAAGAACTCCATAGTTAAGCATGCTTGACTTGGGGTAATTTTGGGATGGGTGACCTCTTAGGAAGTTTTCCCAGAAGCGTGTGAGTAAGGACAAGCGTCTGAAAAAACCCGTGTTGGTTTGTGGGACAGCGTCAATCCATAAGTAGCAGGGATGTTACAAATGGTATAAGAGCCTGCACCTCTCCCAGGTACTGTGGTTCTGGGACAAACCAAGCACAAGCTCGTGGGCATGTAACGCCCGTGGATGAGGTGTGATCACCAGGACGAGAAGGCATAGACAAGGAGCGGCTCCCGCCTCCAAGTGGGGGCATGAATGAACCGTTACACACCAATAAGAGGGATCCTAAGTCTGTATAGGTATGGGACTATAAAGTTAAGGAAGGCTTATATGAATTGATTGGTATTACCTATGCCACAAAAATGTATCTTTATTTTTGCTAGCCCATCACGAAGAACTCCACAATTAAGCGTGCTTGACTTGGGGTAATTTTAGGATGGGTGACCTCTTGGAAGTTTTCCTAGGAAGCGTGTGAATGAGGACAAGCGCGCTGAAAAACCCGTGTTGGTTTGTGGGGACACAGTCAATCCATAAAGCAGGAGAGGATGTTACAATATGCAAAGCATGATAGATCATAATAAACATTTTTTTATTATTATTATTTGTTAATAACACGAGAGAGGTCATATGGCTTTGCCAATTGCATTACCATGAAGTAAACCTATTTCCCTCATATGGACAGGGAAAAAAATTTGTATATGAAACATGACTAAAAGAGAGTTTATTATAAGAGTGTGAGGAGTAAACATTACTAAAAACCTGAAAACCGACGGATTTTACTGATGGTTACGCAAATAGTCAGGAGTTATCGAGAGAATATTCGCGGTTATGATATTTTTCTAATTAAAACAAATTTACATAAATATCCATCGATCTATCCGGTACATGATGGCACTATTTCCCGCCACATGATGCGCATTATTACGATGGATATATCAGATATAGCTTCTTTAATTTAGTTTTTTATTTATTTTGTCATTATGTTATCGACGGTGTACCGACCGTTATAATTTGAATAATTTGAAAAAACTCAATTATCTTTTTCAAATTCAAGATAATTATTTTTTCAACTTTTAGATTTGAATTTTAAAGACTTTTTAGCAAAAGAATGTGCATGCATTTTTTTAAGTGATGTAAATATCTATTATAATCATAGTTTTCATAACCTATCCTTTGCTAAAACCAGTGAATTGCCATCTATCCGATCTAGTTCACCCTTGGACTGACACACTGACTCGTAGACTTGGTTTGAATCGACCAGGTTTTGTAACACCCTTCCAAATATAACCTCATCCTTAAGTCATGACATTGACTTGAGAATTGTTATTTATAAATTGGTGGACCTTTCTTAAATGTCAATAGTAATAATCGGTCAAATCGTGTAGTAACTAATTCGTGGTTCTATCAAAATATATAGCAAAGAAATAAAATATTTATTTAATACAAGGACAAATATAAAAGGAAGTCTTCTAAGAGCTTTACAGGCATCTATCTATATGTACAGACATACATATATATACATATTCATATATATGTATATGTATGTATGTATAAGAAACTAAGTAACAATAATACAAGTTTCTCTACTAAACTACTAATTTGATTCCTTTCATGTAGCAATCCTTGCTTTCCTGATCAACCTAGACGACATGGGAACACAAACACATAAGGGTGAGAATTCTAAAACTCTCATTAGAGATCCCCAAACATATACTAAAATCTATGTCATCGTCATTGCCCTAGCCATTTCGGTTTATCAAGAAAATGTGAGCATATAGGACATAATGAAAATTCATTTAAAAGCAAATTATGTCTACAATATTTTAATGATATATCAACAATTAAAGTAAATTATGCACAAGTTAATGATATAAATTATCATTAAATCAAATAAAACCAAATTATATCAATATGTAATTAGAATTAGATTCAATTATATCTACAATATTTTAATAATATATCATAATTAAACTATGAAAATATTTTTTAAAAAATTACTTATAATTAAGGTTATGAAAATATGGACCTTAAATGACTCTAGAAGTGACATATGGAAAGATTTCTATGAAATGAATCTTAAATATTAATATTATAAATTATATCTTGTAATAAATATTTTCTCTGAATTATAACCACCTATACATCAATTATAAATGTGGCTATAGCGTCAATGGGCGAAGCTTATGGGTCAGCTGAATAGCCTGAAAAAATGTGCGAGCGGGATGAAAAAATAAGAGGAAAAATAAAATTTGGCCCAATACGACCTACTATATTTGGCTTGATCCAAATGGGCCCAACTCGCCGGGGTTGCCTGGCCCAATGGCCCGAACACTAATTTTTACTCAATAATAAATTGTATATATGAACTATAAATCTTTAAATTTGGACCTTTTAACCCATTTTTTACTTAAAAAGTCTAAAGTAATAACAAATATTGATAAAAATATATATTATTTTTATTCACTTCACTATTGCATCAAATTAAGTTATTGAAATTTAATTATCAAATAAAAATCAAGTTTCATTCATCATTTTCATAAATAAAGAAAGAATAATAACAGTACTTACTAATAGTTTATTTTTTAATCCATTACAATAAAATTAAAAATATTTTTCATTGATATTTTATATGAATTATACAATTAAAAAAAATGACCAATAAACCAACCCATGCTCTAAATAAATTGGACTGGCCAGTACATTACTTGAACTATGCAATATTTATTGGTTTATAGTTTCTTTTAGACCTGGGATTTCAGCCCAAGCTTATAAAAAGGTATGCTCTTTTATTTTTTAATGTTTTTTATGCTCCTTTTTATATTGATCATCCCTATGTTAATAGACTTATGTCTATAAAACTCAAACAAATAATAAATTATATGTTACTTTAATTTTGTTTGTCTTTCACAAAGATAATATTTAATATTTTTCAATAAATATATATCCCAATCCAGTATTTAACTTATTTTATTGTATTAATAAAAAAATGGTTATTTTGTTTCTATGCATAGCACGAGGGTTAAATACTAGTATTATAATAAATCAATGTTTTATTTACTGTTTATTTTCACTCTTCATATACGGTACTTTCTAGGCCCCTTTTTTTATAACTTAATTGTAATAAATCAAAAATCTTGCTGCGATCGTGCCATGCGTCACATCAACTGACGCTTCTCTTTCGCTCTTTTTTCTTTTTACTAGTAATTTTATAATGCACGGGGCATGTTTATGATGTTGTGTAAAGTAATGAATTAAAGATATTATTTGGAAAAAGTATAGATTTTTCTTTAAGATTATGTATAAGAAAGAATGATTGCATGAATACGTTTAGATAATAAAAGATGATAATTTGCCAGTAACTTGAGTTAAATAGTAGATCATACTCTTAAACTTGATACAACAAAGTAAACTATGATGCAGAATTGCACAAATGAATTCACTTGTATAGTACAGCTATATGAATTTCACGGTTACCAAAGCAAATATTCCCCTTGCATGACCTCTCATGTACCAAACTATATGAATTTCGCAATAACCAAACTATTATGGTTGACTTTCATGTAAGAATATAGTACAGATAGTACAAAAGTTTTTTTTTCAACCTTTCCAACCATATTGGAAGTATGATTTTCATTACCTCCTTGTTTTGTCTGGATATTCTTCATATTCTTCGTTGCCTTTGTGATTTTCTGGTACTCTTCACATTCTTCATCCACTTTCTCATTGCAACATTAAAAAGAATGACCAAAACAAAATCAATATTTATTCCCGGGTTGCCATAAAACTAACAGAATAAAGGCAGTAAAACTAAAAATAATAGTAATAATAATAATAAAAGAATAAAATAAGAAATTGATCCTAGCAAGCTGAGTGGAAATAGAGCGCACTACATTGCAGGGTTGTTCTCTCTCAAGCAATCAAATCAGCTGGTTTAGCGAAACCTATAATTGCTACTATGTCAAGTCTTAAAAAAGATACCACCATTATGAACCATGTTCAGTTCAAATTCCCAAAAAAAACTTCCGAATGAAGGCATCTCAACCCTTGAGATTTTTTTTTTGTTTTTTAATAATTAAACATATGACTCAACCAACCGAAAAGAGGGGAGGCAAGTAACATACAGAATCAAATCTCAACATTAAATCCTAACCTTCTAGATGCATACAGCTATCTAAATGCAAGGGAGTTAACAACACTCATACCCTTGATTCCTCCTAATCATATAAATTCCAAATACACATTCCTTAGGCATAAGCAAAAACCACACCTTTCAAAACTAAATGAATGCCATACCTGTAAGGTAGGATCCACTCCTGTTTTCTTGCACAATTCACAGATGCTACTCGCATCAGTCCTCGGATTACAGTATGCATGCGTTATCCTTGAGATTGCACCAGATTAAAGTTTGAATTCTACAAACCATGATAGAATAGATTCGAACTTTCAGTTCATGATTTGCTTGTGAATTTGAGAAAATGAGGAAGATAGAGGATGGAGGAATAATTGATCAGATCTTTTCTAACAAACTATCATATTTATGTTTGGCCCATTGACATTTAGATCTCTTCTAACCATTTCCCCTATAGTTTTCCTATGTCTTCCTCTACCCCTATACTTTGCAACTCAAATATGAATAAATTCTGATATATGAAGGTCAGCATGAATTCATTAGACACTGAGACTTATGTCACCAAGAATGATATTAAACAAGAGTGATATAGTAAATGGGAGGAAGAACATATAAATCATCATTCTCCCTGTCTCCATACTATCAGCTTATTCAAATCTTCATAGGAGTCATATATTAAATAGAAGGGAAAGTTTCCACTATAGTCCTTTTACTCAATATCCCGTGTCATACCTTAAAATTCTAAGAAGCAAAATGCAGCATTGTGAATAAGACAATTAAATCCAAACAGGGGCTTTAGATATATCACACTAATAGTAAAGTATAATAAATAATAGTATACCCTCCAAAATCACCGAGTAAAGTATACGTATGCTCATGTTAGTAAGCTTAGTGATTAAAATTGAACAAACCCAAACAAGAGAATTTCAGAATGGATCATAATGGTCAAATGGGGATACAAATCATGAATCTGAAAGATTATTTTCTGAGATTCATAATCACTAATATAAAATAGCATAATGGAATATCAGTCAAGTTTTCATGCAAAGAAATACAAAAAATAATAATGTCACCAAACATCCTTCTTTCTTTTCTTAGTCTTAGGAGCAACATAATGTAACCATGTGAACTGTGAAGACTTAATTTCAAAATAATGGAAATAGAATAATGGAATAACCAAACAGAATGCATATAGAGTGAAAAGTACACTTGAATAATCAAAGAACCATATCAGAGAGTAGTTCAAAGCATCAAATGAATCACACTAAAAATAAATAATCTATTGATAATATTTTAAAAAATCTAATTTGTTCATACACTACAAGAAAAATACGGTAACCGATGCCATTATTGACGGGTTTTTCGACGTAATATACGACGGGTGTACCGACGGATACATGGGCATTAGTTTCTAGGACGTCGATAAATATTACCGACTTAATAAAAAACCTGCAATTTTTTTACGCGTGTATCGATGCGTAATAAAATATTTAGTCTTCGGTATAATTAGATAAAGGCGTCACCATGACGTAGAGACATATTTATATTGATGAGTTATTTAATTTTACCGAGGAGTTGAAATAAATAAATAAATTTTTAATATTTTACCGACGGTATTTAGATTTATGAAAAACAATTTATTTTAAAAATATTACATATTATCGATGGTCATATCCGTTGGAAAAATAATTTTTACAAATTTTCTTATTTAATTATGAAGTGATTGGTAATTTATTATTTATTTATTTATTTATTTATATAATAACCTAATTATCAATTAAATTGATATTAAATAAGAAAATAATAAAATGAATGAATTAAACTGATTAAATAAAATAACAAATTATGACAATAAAATATATACAAATTACAATAAATGTAAAAAATATCCAGAATGGAAAAAAATGAAGCTAGATAAAAACTAGCTAAACTCGTGTCGGCATCAAAGGCGCCATTAGCGGCATCATCATCATCTAAACCATCATCATCATCCGCGCCATCCAACCTGAGTGGTCCTAGAGATGGAGGGGAGTGGGATATAGGGGAATGAGATCTTGGGAGCATCTTGTCAGAGTCGTAGGATCTCGAAGCATGCATGTCTGAAGAAGGTCATCGCATTTGCAGTGATCTTCCGCCATCTTTCGGAACTTAGTCTTCTTTTTCTTTGCTTTCTCCTGCTGCCTCACCTAAGGAGAGCTTAAGCTCTCAAATCTTTCTTAGCTCTTGCTCTACAACTGTCGCCATGCTTGCCGCTCTGGAGCCTGAAGGAGCTTGCCTCACCGCTCCTGCCACCGCTGGATCAATTGTGCCTACTCCTGGAGCTCTTGGTTGAGGGTGTGCACATGCTTCCTGAAGGCATCATCCCCAGCTGACCAGTGCCCAGGATAGGGATATACTCTCAAGATAGTACCCCATCCCATATATGCGATTATTGTAAGGGCCACCAACCACCTAGGTCCAGACATCCTCCCGTTGGAGGAGGAGGAATGTTAGCATTGGGCCCAGCGTCACCACGGGTCTGGTACTAGGTCTGTGCCTCTCCAGAGGTCTCTAAACTCACGCTGCAAAGGAATAAAGATAAAACACAATATAAGTAATAATTATGATATAAATGAAATAATAATAAAAATTAAGTAAAGATATGTCTAAATTCAAACTTACATAGGTCGCCTTAGCGCGCTACCTAGACCTCTCCAAACTCCCCCTTGCTCACCCTTTCAGGTGTAGGTCTCCGAAATAGCTTGCCTTGTGTCAAAGGGCAGCTTAACTCCATCGCCTGCACAAATAAGCACAATAAAGTCATAAAAATATAGTATTTGCCACAATTCAAATATAGTAAAGTGTAGAAAAGTTAAAGAATTACCAAACGCTTTCGGGTCCCTCCCTGTTGTTGACCCACCCGTGCTAGCAACTTGCCTTTCTATGAGGCTAGGTTTGTCTTTCCCTTATCTGACCTATCCTTGAAGGTCAGGTCGCAGCCCTGTGGCACTGGAGCTCAACCAGGATGGCATCATTCAGCCATGAGCTATTCATGTGTCCCTTACGGACATCATGAAATATAACATTTCATGTTGCTTTATGGATTGACGACTTGTACCTACAAACCAACACGGGTCTTTTCAGCGTGCTTTCTCCTCACTCACACACTTCCTGGAAAACTTCCAGGAGGTTACTCATCCAAAAATTGCTCTAAGTCAAACATGCTTAATCATGGAGTTCTTTAGTGATGGGCTATAGAAAAGAAGATACATCTTGTTCGTATAGGTAGTATCAATCAATTTATATAAGTCATCCTTAACTGGATAGTGTCATACCTATAAGCCTTAGGATCCCTCTCATTCCTGGTGTGTAATCAGTCATTTATGTACCCTCCACCTAGAAGCTGCCAGGAGTCTCATTGTCTATGCCTTTTTGCTCCATGATCATTCCCCCTGCCGTCCCAGGTATTACATGCCTACTAGCTTCCACTTGGTTCGCCCTCGAATCATACCGTATTGGTAAAGGCAGGCTAATACCATTTGTAACATCCCCTCCGCTTTATGGATTGACGACTTGTCCCCACAAACTACAGTCTTTCAGCTGCTTTGTCCTCACTCACACACTTCTTGGAAAACTTTCCAGGAGGTCACTCATCCCAAAATTGCTCCAAGTCAAACACGCTTAACCATGGAGTTCTTTAGTGATGGCTACCAAGAAGATGCATCTTGTTAGTATAGGTAGTACCAATCAATTCATTTAAGTCATCCTTAACTATATATTCCTATACCTATATAGTCTTAGGATCCTTTCATTCTGGTGTATAATTAATTTATTCATGTGTCCCTCCACTTAGAAGTTGCCAAGAGTCACTCATTGTCCGTGCCTTCTTACACGACGATTACTCCTCGCCTTCCGCCCGCCTTTGTGGACACATTGAAGTGTCTTAGATAATTTTTGTAACCTTTGAATTGATTGTTTGATGTCCAAATCAATTTGTGTTACAATGGTGTGAAATCTGCCCAATTGTGGAAATGAACCCAAGACTTGAATTGATAATGTAATGACATTTTGGTTCTAGTATGACATGAATACTTGATGTTAACTATTTAGCCATGTGACTTGTGACATATAAATGCATGCTAGAGGAAGTAAAGAGTGGTTTATGAGGCATGATTAAAATTGCATTGTGAATGAATGTATATATGTGGCTTATGGATGCATTTGAAAAAGAGAAAAGTACATAATGAAAATGTATGAGAAAAAAGAATTTATAAACTTCAATTGTGCATGTTTTAACATATGGACAAAATAGAAACAAGATTTATATTGGTAAAAAGGAAGGGAAAGAGGAACTTCCCCAAAGATATTATAGGGGAAGGCAAAAAGAGAAACTTCCCCAAAGATATTTTGAGTCGATAGACGTATGGCTAGATCTGTGTATGATTCTGAAGAGGAAAAATGAAGTCCGATGATCACGTATAGGAATGAGCTTAGTCCTGATAAATAGTCTATTTCCCTGTGTGGTGTGATCCACTATAAATACCATGTGGTATAAACTAAGAGTATAACTAAGTTTTCTACATCGATGAAAAGAGAAAATGTATCGAGTTGAGTTTTATGGCCATAAGTGAAACTAGGTCACTTTGAGATAATTTCATTGTATTTAGCATATGCATAATCATATCATATGTAATCTCTTGATTAGAATTACTTATTATGTGTTTGAGCATCATAATATATGTGCACTAAGTGATTGATTGTTAAAAGCTAACCATTTCGAAGGGATATTTTAGAACTTTAAAATGAATCTTTAATATGTATTACATGATCACATTTTCTTGATAAACTGAAGTGGTTGGGGCGATGACGATGACATTATGATTGTGTAACTGGGAGTTGCTCTACGGAGAATTGTATAATTCTCACCCCTATGTGTTTTTGTGTTCCTGTGTCGCTTCCAGGTTGATCCAATGAATAATGGGGCTGCTACGTGAAGAGATTGGGATTGTAGTAGCTTAGTAGTTGGTGTTTTTATTTCACTATACTTAGTTGGAGTTATATGTAGGTAAATATAATAGAGAATGTATATGTATTAAAGCTCATGGAAGAGCTTACTTTTGTACTTAACTATGTCTTTATTAAATGTTTGTTTCTTTGTTATATATTTTAACAGAATCAATATTAGTTACTTCATGATTCAATTGATCTTGCTATAGATAATTAAGAAAGGTCTGAATTTATAAGTAATAACTCTTAAGTATAATGTCATGACTTAAGGATAATGTTGTACTTGGGAGAATGTTATATTATGGTATCAGAAGTTTATCCTTATAGAACCTTGAGGAATTGATTGACTATGCTTCCTTAGTAGATATCATGCATTATAATTTTATATATGTGTGTGACCTGAATTTAGAGTGTTGTGGGTTGTTACCACACTTAGCTTGGTATTGAGCCTTATCAACTCAATATTTCTTGTTTGGTGTGAGAGAAATTGATGACTTCAAATTGATGTACTAGGAATACTGTTGGAGACAAAGCTAATATGATGGACACCTTCTGAGATGGCAGGAGCTATGAGAGAACAAGCTAGCAACCAACAAGATGATGGAAATGTTAGATCAATATGCCGAAGGAAATCTAGTTGGGAATCCTGGAGGAGTAGAAGTGGTCATGGAATACTAGAAGTTCGCAGAGTTCAAGAAAGCAAACCTTTCGCCTTTTCAAGGAGTCTTCAATCCAAGAAAGAGAAGAATGGATTAAGGCCATGGAGAAATTTTCTTAGTTCTTCCTTGCACGAGATCTAGAAAGTGGCTTTTGCTACCTACATGTTAGAAGCAGATGAATTCCTGGTGGGTTGGTACCAAGGGATTACTTGAAGCTTCTCAAACTAAAGTCACCTTGGATATCTTCAAGGAAGCTTTTTACCACAAGTACTTCCCGCTTTGGTGAGAAATGCAAAGGAGTTGGAGTTCATGGCACTCAAGCAAGGGTCCATGAGTATAGCAGAGTACATAGCCAAGTTTGAGGAGCTCTACAAATTTTTCACTATCTATAAACGAAATCCTAATGAAGCTTGGAAGTGCATGAAGTATGAAGGAGGGTTATGTGAGGATATTGAGGCAGGTATGAGTTTTTTTGAGATCAAGGATTATGCGACTTCTATAAACAAGTACAGGTGTGTAAAGGACTCCAACAAGAAGCTAGCAATCATCCAATATGCTAAGAACACTTCTAATAAGAGACTAGCACCTGAAGACCAAGATTATGAGGAAGTCCAACCCCAAAGGAAGCCGTTTAGCCCAATCTGCATGAGGATAAATAACAACAACGGTCAACCAGAGACAAGATTGTCCAAAATATAGGAAGAACAATGGGGGTAGACTTTGCTTGGCTAGGCAGAATGTATGCTATCGGTATGGATAGCTAGGACATATAATGAGGGAGGGTCAGAGAGATATCAAAACCTACTGGAAGCCACCACACTAGAATGCTAAGAGCTCAGGGACGTTACCACCCAAAATTTTGATCTAAGGTAAGAACATTTAGAATTTGATTGAATTGTTTAAACTATGTGTGAATTCCTTGTTTGATTTATGAAATTTATCTTTTGAAATTGTTTTTAAATGAATTTTGAGGGCAAACTTTTTTTTAAGGTAGATGGTAATGTAACACACTACAAATTATTTAAAAATTAATTTGAGCTTTATTAGTCATAATTTCAAAAATCCAGTTTTAATAGTGATGAGGATGACCCAACGGACCTGTAAAAAAAATTTTTGGTAGGGATGAATAGTAATTTTGTGGGGCTCATAAGCCCGTCAGGGCAAAACCCTCAAATTGGGGCCAAGAGATACCAAAAACTAAGAAATTATAAGATTAAGGTTAGAAATGGTTAGGAATGAGAATTTAATACTTGAAATTTAATTTCAAGTAATGTTTGATTACACGAATGTAATATTTTACCCGTTCAATAAAATTTTGGTGTTAGAAATTGGTGTGAGATTTCTAACACCAAAAAATAGTTTAAACTTTATAAAAGGGTAATGATTATTGCTTAGGGCAAGTATAAGGCTAAGATTTAATCTTGAATTACAAGATTAAATCCTATCCATTCATCTCTTTTTATCATTAGAAAGAAACTATAATTTATTCATATAAAGATTACATTTATATCAAGATAGAAATAAGTCAACCAACCTTATCAATCCATGAATCACATTCTCGACCAAGGGACATAACAAGCCACCATTGTTGCTTTATCAAAGAGCTTCAAACTTGATTTAATATCCCAAAATCATAGCCTAATCTTGTTAAAATCTTAAGACTTCTTCACAAAACTTACTTTACTCATCACCACCTTCAAATCTAACCGATTAAAATTTCAGTTCGTCCCAATCCTCACCTTGCTACCTCATACCTCACTAATTAGGGAAGGGTTTGGTGTTAGTTTAGAGGCTTTGAAGTGAAGGAAATCATTCTTGGATCAGCCTTGGAGCCAAGATCCCTAAAGCCACCAAAGTAGGGCTCTTAAACCTTTTTGGTTTTCAAATCTATTTTCTGAAGTTTGGTTCCTGATTTACTTGATATTTTTGATTGTATTGATTGGTGATATATAGATATTGATGTATTAATTTTGCTAGAGCAATTTTGGAATGGGTGATCTTCTTTGAAGTTTTCCAAGGCAGTGTAAGTGAGGACAAAACACACTGAAAAGACCCGTGTTAGTTTGTGGAGACAGTCATCAATCCATAAAGTAGTAGATGTTACATGATACGTACCGCATTCGCTTGGAAGACCTAATCCTCCAAGCCCTCTTCACTGTGGGCTCATGCTCGAGCTGTATGTAGAAAGTTTTCTGCATATACAAATTCACAGCACATAAGTGATTATATAAGCATATAATTAAATATAAACATATATTTTAACAAAAGTGAATACATCATAAAATTACCTTCCACTCCTTTCACCACGACTTTTGACATTGAGGATGTCAGTTATGTAGGCCACAGATGGTTATGTCCATTTTGTATAACCTCGTGACCTTGCGACTGAGTCGCACAATAGATGGAAACCATTACATAAATAAAATAAATCAAAATTAGTTAAAAATCATAAGCAATATAAAATTAAAATGTAAAAAACATGTTTCAACTTACCTATCTTTACGTCCCTAACCCGTCTGAGCGATCTACCATCATGCCCAAGTGACTTGCCATTTGGGAGAGCCTTTCATCCATGTCCTGGACCCTGACTGAGTCGAGGAAGGAGGAGTCTATCGATATGGGGCTTGGAGTCGAGGCAGTGGTAGGGCTAGGGTAGTGATATGGCTAGGGGCAGTGGTACGGCCAGGGAAGGTTCGTTATGTGAGTGGGCTTTGAGTGTGAATATGAAGGAGGTGAGGGCCCATACTTCAAATACAAATTCAATTGTTATTTAAATTTTTAGTACAACTATTTTTAATCTTATTCACTAAGAAATATTAACAAATTTCCAGCATCTCTTAAATTGAGCTTATTAATTTTTTTTTAATTGGTCTTTAAAACACATGCAATTGATCTTTAAGTTTTGTTTATATTATTACTTTCAAACAAATCCAATTGGTTTTTAGTTTTTTTAATATAATAATTATTTTTATTTAATTTTTTTCCTAAAAAAATTTTAGGAAAATTTCCAGCATCTTTCCTTAAATTAGGAGCTTTTTACATTTATTTTACTTGATTTTTAAAATACACTCAATTGGTCTTTAAGTTTTATTTAAATTATTTTAAGCAAATTCAATTGGCTTTTAAGTTTTTTTAATATAGTTACTTTTATTTAATATATTATTCCTAAAAAAAAAATTTAACAAAATTTTCACTCATCTTCCCTTAAATTAGGAGCTTCCGTTGAGATATTTCTTTTACTTGGTCTTTAAAACACATTCAATTGGTCTTTAAATTTTATTTAAATTATTATTTTTAAACAAATTCAACTAGCTTTTAAGTTTTTTTAAATATAGTTACTTTTTTTAATCTATTATTCCTACAAACAAATTTAACAAAATTTCGATAGTATCCCCCCTTAAATTAGGAGCTTCCATCGTTAGATATTTCAGTCAATTTAACGATTATAGATATTATTATAAAGATCAACAACATAATAGACATAGTGAAACAATTACATTTTAATAATTATATACAATTCACATAATCCTAAAAATAGTTTTATAGCGCATTCCCTTATAATTCACAACATGCATAATACAATCTCTACTAACACAAAGAATTCCACAACAACCAATGCAAATAAGTCAGAGAAGGATCTCTACGCCCTTCTTCGCAATCATACAATCCCCATTTCCTACAACTCTATCCTAAAAAACATAAGTCTATGTATATCCTATATACATATTAAACCATTAAACGATATAAATAACAAGGATTTAGTTACTAACCTCTATAGCAGTAAAAAAAAATACAAAATGTGGAAAAGCTCTCGATGTCCAACTAAGTCTAATCCTGAAAATCCAATATGATAAATTTAAATCAACACACTTATATACATAGAAAACATAAAATAACATGAATAAGAATGAAAAATAGATCCCAAAATCGATAATCGTTGTCACTCTTAAACAAAATTCCTACATTAACAAATTAGCAACAATAATTACTCCTCAATGCAATAAAACACAACACTATGGGCACCCATAAATGAATGGAAAAAGTAAACCAAATTAAAAAACTAAATCGATTAAAATACTCACCAAAACCCCTAGATCGTAATGGTAGCCTTTGTTTCTCGAAGAGCTTAATGGAGTGCATAATAGCAAAAAGCATGGCACCGAAGTTTAGAGAGAGAGCGGGTTTAGAGAGTAAGAAGGAAGAAGACTCACGTGGGGTATACATGCGGAATTGAGGAATACCGACTGGTAATGATTAGTGAAATGGTGTGTTTCAATTATTAGTAATTACCAACGGGTTTATCGACGGAAAACCAAATACCAAAGGTTGCGTGACAACTTGTGAATTTTCAAAAACCCATTGGTACACCCGTCGTAATAAATAATAATTAATAATTCTAAAAATAAATATCCATCGATAAACCATTCAATAATATTTAATAAAAACAATTTAAAAAATTTTATTAAACACTTCTTATACTGCGGTTATTTAATAAAAAATAAAAAATAAACATAATGTTAAATTCACTCGTCGATTAATCTTTGGTAACCTTTAATAAAAATAATTAAAAAATAAATTATTATTACCCATCGATAAACGTCAGTTCCATTTAATAATAAATAAAAACAAAACATAATGTTAAATATACTCGTCGTCAACCGTCGGAATATTTAATAAAAATAATTTAAAAATAAATTATTAAATACTCATCGGTTTAATTTTATCAATAAATTCAAAAATAAAAAAAATTAACCATCGAACACTATGTGCTCTAAGTGGCACGTGATGGTGCCAGCATTTATGAAGTTTTATTGACGAGTGCGTGGTGCACATTATCAACAGTCACAATTATTTCCAAAATGTGATATCCTGTGAGAGATACCGTTGGTTTTGTACCTATCGGTAGTTTCCATCAGTATCCCACATTTTTCTAATAGTGATAATAGACCAGTTGGTGATTTAGAACAAATAAAAAAAGGAAAAAAATACTTCACAAACACACAACTTAAACAAAAGCAAATCCATGCTTAAAAAATGGCAGTAGATCCTAATTGAAGAAAAATAATCTAAGAGGGGCCATCATTGAATACATGAATCATGAACATATGGCAAATCAGAGAAATGCATCCATTTCCCAAATAGAAAATAGTTAACTTTGGTTAAGACAGTTTTCATACACTGTATATAGATTTTAAATTCTGAATTTTAAAAGAAGTCTAATATGTGATATTTTAAAGCTTGATAAATATTATCTTACCAACTAATTATAAATTTAACAATTGATTGATTATCCCCATGTTAATATACTTATGTCTATAAACTCTAACAAATGACAAATTTTATGCTACTTTAATTTTTTTTAATAAAATATTTATAATAATTGCAATATTTAACTTCTTTCTAACCAAAAAAATATTTAAATTAGTTTTATATATAAATAAAGGAAATAGTTACATTTTCCCGTGCATAGCACAAGATCATATACTAGTTAGAATTAAAAAGGAAGAAAGGTGTGTCCCGCGGCCGTGGGTTGAGAACGTTAGTTGTGTGCCTTAAAACCAATAAATATGCATCAATATTTTCTATTAATGACAGTTTATTATTATTTTTATCCATAATTTATGTTTATTATAATAGGTCCATAAGATACTTGGTAGATACTTTATTATTAAGAGTTGAAAATATTATTTGACGGAATAATCTAGTACAATGTCTTTTAAATAGTTCACAATTATCAGAATTATAATTAGATGTTATTATTATGAAAGATCATCACTTATGTCTGTTTCCATGATTATTATGAGATACTAATGAAGATTGAGTAATGAGTCTCATACTGTATAATATTAGATGTCAAAACAAATATGTTGACACTTATAGGATAAGTGGATTAAACGTGACAAATAGATAAAATTTACATGGTAATTTTACTAATGTCAATGAAATATTATCAATATCATACTAGTGCATATAATCCTTAGACTTGGACATCACAGTTATCTTGCACACATGTAGTAATAGTTTGCGACTCTTTGTATACTCATATCATGCATTAGTATTAAGGTTTGTGTTTATAATTAGTTATGTATGGATATAAGTGACCATCAAGATAAGATTCATTAACTCAACTAAATGAGGATATGTCCTATTGTAGAACTAGATTTAACCTAATGGTTTTATGTGATATGTTCTGATGATGACAAATGCAAAAAGATTTCATATATTGGATCATGTGTGTTTGTGTATACTGTAGATTGTAATATCTAACTCACAAACCATACACTAATATTTGAGTAATACATTATATATCCAATAACTCTTTATAAGTTTTTTAATAAGCTAATGTTGGATATATTATTATGTGAACAAATGTATGTATGAAGCACATTGGTATGTTATATTCTAAGAAACCATGCATATAATGCAAAGACAAATAATTGATAATATTATGCATGATTGGGCTAATTGAATCTCAAATTTATAAATCATGCATATTGAGATATTTTACATTGGACTAATTGTATTTTTCAAGTGAATTTTCTTATGTTAGGTAGTCCAAGTATCAAGAAGGGTTTGAACAAGAAAGATGCCATTGCATGGTAACATGAATGCTCTTGAAGATATCTAGGTTGAAGTGAGTTCAATGGTTAGACTTTCTGCGACTTAGAATTTTATATTAAAAGTTTTTTCTTTTGTAAACTTATTGGCTACTGTCTTCATTTTTTAATTTAAATATTTATAAATTTAAGGATACACATATTAGGATACATATCTTGGATACACATCTCAATGATATATATATTGGATATACATCTAATACACATATCAAGAATACATAAATAAAATTAATTGTTATCTCATTAAGATTTACATAGGAACCAATTTTCCGAACAACTTTATCCAAAAGCAATGAACTAAACTTTAAGGGGAGTGACTATTATTACATCCTTTATTGCCATGCTGTATTAAATGAAAGTTTGCTTAATTGTTCTAAAATTTCCTTCTATAAAACATAATATAATTAAAATTAAATAAAAATAATTAAAAAAGTGAACAACTAAACTGTAATATACAACATGCATATTCAAGGATTTTTCATCCTATGTTTGCTTTTTTAATTACTATCACATTTTGTACATAATTATTACATATTAAAAATTTTCAAATTAATTAAATATTTATTTCTATGTTGTTATATTAAATAAATTAGTTTAAAATGTTTAGAATACATCATGGTCATATAAAAATAAAATCAATATTAAACGTTTTGATGTACTAAATAAATTTTTTAAAATTTAGTTAATTATCATTTAATAGAAATCATATAAAATTATTAAAAGAAGATTTACTTAACAATATTGGTAACAAATAACATTATGGCCCATGCATTGCATGATTTATTATCATAATATAAAATTACAAACCAATTTAACCAACAATTATACAATTACGATATTGTAATATTATAAATTTTAATATAGAATGAAAATAATCTTTTTATTTAAGGTATAATACTACCAATATGGGTAGTATTTTACTGGCAATAATCAATTAAATTTCAAAACTTTTAACAATATTGACTTTATTTTTGGTAAAAGTATTCTTATTTTTATTTGAGCATGATATATTCTAAGTATTTTTAATTAATTATTTGGTATAACAACATAGACATAAATATTAAATAAGTTTAAATTTTTTTAATATGTAATAATTTATCTACAAAATATAATACTAATTAAAAAAGTAAATACATGATGCAAAACCCTTAAGTACATATGTTGTATATTATAATTTATTTGTTCACTTTTTAACTTATTTTTCATCTAATATAATTTGTATTATGCTTTATAGAAAGGTATTTTAGAACAATTAAATAAAACTTTATTTAATAAGATGTGTCGATGAACAACATAGTATGACAAGAGCCGTCCTCAACTTTAAGTTGAGAAATAATTTTCATTTTCTGTAAACCGCTAACCAATCCACGTTTAATGAGAATGAATTGACACTCCATTATGCAAAATCCTTGTGTTATGGACCTTTTGTTTTTTCTCCGAACGTATTATGGGTCCTATATTGAGAAATAGGTGCGGGTTTAGGCAAAGCCTAGCAAAGCGCGCTTCGGATGCCAATACCCAAGAGTTCGGTAACCCAACCCGGTGTGGCGAATAGCTCCACTCCGAAGCGTGAACTGAATCAGACCAAAAAACAAGAAAACTTGAACTAAAGAAATGGCTGAGAACTCTCCCTCCATGATTCCCAACCGTTCCGAAGATTAGGCCACTTGATGGGTACATGGAAGGGGGAATTGATTGAGTTCTAAAGAAGTGCCTTTGCTGCAGTTTGTCTTGTTTTGTTTACTTATATTTTTACAAAATTTTTATATGCGCCCATATGGATTTAATGTCGCAGAGACACATGAAGGAGGGTAATGAGTATGCCATGTAGTAATAGATTATGCATATACTAATCAAACAACTAATTTGAAAACAAAATTCAAAAGTTGGGCATTAAAAATAATTATTATGAATTATGAACTTATAACTATGGGCATGAATTTTGACATTAATAAAATAGGGATAGGGAATGAAATTAAAATAATTAACAGGCTGTTAACTTGATAGGAAATTAATAATATCAAAGAGTCACATTTTAGCACAAAATCAAATGTGTCGCGGATTTCATCCAAGAAAAGTAAGCATGAACATAGTAATAAATACAAATCAAAGGCATATGTTAAATGTAATTTGGGGGGACCAACCTCACCTTTTCGACCCTTTAGCCTTTTGACTCGCACTTGAAATTGACGCTAAAAGACATATATATCAATTAGGAAGGCCAACACGGGTCCCTAACTCATCCAGACCCCCTATTCCACACAAGTCCAGGCCATACCCTGAGGGCCCCCTTTAGCTCGACATCTGACAATTTGCGCTCCTCAATCCTGTGTTTAACTCCCATCTTCCCCATTAATACCTCATGATGCCTCTCATTAATAATCCACCAACATATATATCCCCTGGGATGTAGGGCTAAAGGGGCTCATTCTCTAGCCTAAACACAAATCCACCCTCTATATCTAGCCAAACAGCATCCATATTTTCTTCCAATCGCTAGTCCCTCAACAATAATTGAAATAGAAAAGTGAGATGTAAGAATGATAGTAAGGAAAATGAAGTTTTGCAGATGATACAAACTAGCCAAACAAAGAGAATATGAGCAGTTTGTTTTGGAGGATATTAAAAAAGGGATGAGTAGCATATTTTTAGCTTCTTGTGGAGAATATGAGCAGTTTGTTTGCATGAAGAAGGGAGATTAACATACATAGAAAAGGAAAAAGAATAGAAACAAACATGAAATGATTCATCCTAAATTCAAGCATGATTTCACCTTTCACATAATACTTCAATTCTCAGTGTGGATTTTTTATTTACACAATAATAATTCTCAATTTATGACTATTACTCATTTGGAAAACCTTATGAAACTCATTGTAAAGTTGCTGGAAGATTAAGCTAACCTCTTATGTTTAAGTATTACAGAAAAATATCAATCATGGTGTATACGATCAAGTAGTAATACTATCATGCACCTAATTTCTGTCTACCAGATTACATGATGGAGTAGTGTTATATATATAATATATTGATAATTTGAGAAGTGTTATATTACACATAATAAATAAGAATACCTGTCATCATAACACAGTAAGCATGAGGTAAAACAGGCTACAATGAAGTCTTCACCTTCTCTGTCATTGGTTGAGAAGCTCTAGACAAGCCACACCAATTGATAGAGAAAAGCATCCTCAGAATGCAGTGATGATGACTACACAGTAAATTCAACTTTTCACTGATGGCGGAAAGACTAAATTTTACTGAAGTAAATATGGAAAACAGAGGATGAAGTATCCTCTTAAGAGAGTAAAGCACTGACAGAGAAATCAAAAATTAAAAGAAGGATTTCCACAAGCTCACCAATCCCTATGTTATTCCAGCACGACATCCTCCAGGACAAAATATCTAGAAGAAAGAAGATTTATCATATATGACACTGAACTACATATCTGCAATGACTCCACCTTTTCAAGCAAAGATTTTGGGTTGTTATTCAGATCACATATAAAATTTTAAAGTTATAACCATTAGCCTACACATAATGTTGAGTAACATTTCTTGAATTCCAAAACCATTGAAGTTTATTCTGCCTGTAGTCTCCTCTTGCTTTTTAGACACTTCAAAGATATTTGAGACAAAATAGCATTATTTTGTATGACCAATTATTAGTAGCATGGATGAAATGGTTCAAATGGGGATGACCTTATAAGGGGAAGACCAGATAATCTCCCATACTAGTGAAAAGGGAAAGGCCTCACAAAACAATCAATAAGATTGTTAAATATAAAATAGTTTAAAAATGCCCAGATAGATAAACAAAAGGTTAGAGGTATAAAGACAGATTTACTATTTCAACACCCGCTCTGGATGTCTATACCAGACACCTTATGCCACTGTAGCAGTGTGCAACATGGAGAAATTAAAAAGAGCACATTATAATAGAGCCCAAAACTTTATTTTCATTTCACTTTACTCCCCTCCCGCACATAGCACCCTCTGTTTCCTTCCATCCCAAAATTGAGAACACCGCATTCCCTCTCTCAAGCTCCGGGAAAGAGCAAGGGTTGATTGATACTTTAACCACCTAGACAATATTACTCACATTACTTGCCGAAAGGAGCATAACTTGCTATTAGTATGTGCAATTTTTTGACGAAGGTGCAATTTTCTTTTAATTTTTTTTATTGTATGTTAAAAAAACATGCACACTAACACTCATACTTATCAGTATATGAGTTTTTTGATTACAAGCTTATAGCAACCATTGAGGTTTATATTTTTTGTTAGCGCAAAAATTGACATTGATTTATATGTCACAACTGAAGAGTTTGGTAATAATATACTAACCCCTCAGGTTATTTATTGCTAGCAAACTGATATCAAACAAATGTTTCAACAGAAAGTAATGTGGATAGAACTGCTCCATAAGTCTTTATTAAATAACTATATATTAGAAGAGAAATTATTGCATTGACTTGGTGTTACCGTGTACTTTCTCTAGTATAAAATGGTTTTTTGACTTGTTGGGCCATAAAGCGCTTCTCCTTGTACAGTACTAATGTAGTACCTAGCCAACTACAAATGCATATAAGTTGTGATACAAATAATCGCCGCATGAATCATAGCTTTAATTGGAAAATTTTATTTACATATCAAGGTTGCTATGTTACAGTTCAAACTAGTCCTATTGCTATTTTCTTCCTGACTATATTTTTAATTTTGCAGAGCATGTACTTTAAAAAGCAACTACATAAAAGTCCAAACCCTAATAAATAGATTAGAGCACTTGTTTTTTGTACTTTGTTGATGAGAATTTGTATGTGAAGAATCATTTGGCTTGCTCAAACCTTATACATATTAGAATTTTTTTATTGTGTACGAATCACTGTACCATTAGTATATCATATTTTTTTTAGTAAAACTTGAATTAAGAAATAGGTATAGAGACCTTAAAAAGATTTATAGTCTCACTAAAACTATATTTGACCATAACAATTGAAAAGTTAAAAAATCTACACGTGTACCAACAAAATTTTAAAATTATTAATTTTTTGATAAGAAATTACCTTCATATGAGAGCAATTACTAGCTACAGAATTTTTTTGGTGACTTCTAATCATATTAGTAATTGTGATTTTTAATTACTAAAACTTGACCCAATAAATAGAGTTAGAGCTTTTGGAAGGCTTATAGCCTCAAAAAATTATATTTGACTAGTAACAATTGGCACAATTCAAAAAAATTATATTTGAATGGTAACAATTAGCAATTAATTGGAAAAATTAGCACAATTACTAGCACATTTAAAAATTCGCAACAAGTTTATGAGGCTTAGGCAATGTAGAGCTCCTCATGGTTAATTTCTTTTAAATTTGTTTGTGTGGGAATTATGTGTGCATTTATTATGTCACCAACATTATCCAATTTTCTTATACCTTTTCTTGAGGTGATTTTGTAAGTTTTTTTTATCTATTTTGTGTATGTGGGTTAATTTTCTAATTAAAGTATATGGAGGTGAAAAGGTCTATGGGAGAGGAATCAATCAACCATGACATTGAGGATGTTGTTGAACCCATTAGTGAGGTTGGTAGCTCTAAAATAGGCAAGCCAACTATTGGAATAGAGTTTGATTCAATAGAAGCTATTAAAACATTTTACAAAGAGTATTCAACTCAAACGAGTTTTGGATAGAAGATCAGAAATTCATAAAAGGGGTCGGATGGAGAGGTGAATTATTTGATTCTTGCATGCATACGTGAAGGAAAAAGTATGTCAAAGGTACCAACAATTTTGAAGACACTTTCACCATAACTGCCAAATGTGAAGCAAAGATTATGACAAAGAAGAGGATGTGGAAAATGGTTTATAAAAGCAGTTGTTCTTGACCATTGTCATGAAGTTAGCCCTTCAAAGGCGCTTCAATGGCATACGATGTCTGGTATAGACACCCAGAGCGGGTGTTGAAATAGCAAATCTGCGAAAAATTACATAGTTGCTATTTAAGGTGCATGCTTTGCAAAATTAAAAACATAGCCAGGAAGAAAATAGTAACGGGACTAGTTTGGACTTTAACACAACAACCTTGATATGTAAATAAAATTTTTCAACTATAGATATAATTCATGCGGCAATTATTTGTATCCCAAATTATGCATTTGTAGTTGGCTAGGTACTACATTAGTAATGTACAAGGAGAAGCACTTTATGACCCAACAAACCAAAAACCATCTTATACTAGAAAGTACATGGTAACACTAAGTCAATGTAATAATTTCTCTTCTAATATATAGTTAGTCAATAAAGACTTATGGAGCAGTTCTATCCAAATTGCTTTCTGATGAAACGTTTGTCTGATATCAGTTTGTTAGCAATTAATAACCCAGGGGTTAGTATATTATTACTGTTAGCAAACTCTTCTATTGTGATATATAAATCAATGCCAATTTTTGCAGTAACAAAAAATGTAAACCTCAGTGTTTGCTATAAGCCTATAATAAAAAAACTCATATACTAATAAGTATAAGAGGGTGTCAGTATGCATGTTTTTTTGACACGCAATTAAAAAAAAAAAAGAAAATTGTACCTTTGTCAAAATATTGCCCATACTAATAGCAAGTTATGATCCTTTTTAGCACGTAATGTGAGTAATATATAATGTGAGTAATATATCTAGGTGGTTAAAGTATCAATTAACCCTTACTCTTTCCCTGTGCTCGAGAGACAAACTGCAAAGGTACATCATGGAGGTCTTTGTAATTTCCTGGCCAAGTCTAACTGCACAAAAAATGCTGCATTCCAAGTATGTTTTGAAACTTTAAGTAACAAGAATACAAACTATATACAGGACAATGTAGATTGGTTTTGCTATGTAATAAAAAAGGCATGACATTGAAGTTTTGAGCGATTTGAGAAAAGCGAAGTCAATGGCTATTGATTGCTTAAAAGGTTTAGTGTTATCGGCTTGCTGTGGAGAGCAGAAATATAAAAGCAGTTTGAAGCACTGAAGTGATTTTTTGCTCGCTTTTACTGAATAAAAAACAATAGGAAAAAAAAATAGGGGAGAAACAAAATTCGCCAAACGAAACATGAAGCACTTCAGATCTTCATGCTGATTTTTGTTCCCCAACATTTCAAGCATCAGACCCTTCTAGGTGCCGGAAACAGCCATCGATTCCGAAAAGAAATGTATGAAACTAAAAGTAAATTCCAACAAACGTCCGAAGGACTTGTTTTCATGACGAATAAAGATTTTCAAAACAAGAGTTCAATCTCATTCCCTCAAATTTACTCTTCGTTCCAAATTTATGATTATAAAAACTAACAAACAATGTAGGACAAACATTGTAAACACAGAGAGGAGGCGCTCAGATAGAAGAATGAATGGATGAGATATGTCATCCTCATGGGCTGTCAGATTAACGAGATTATTTCATCTCATCATCATAGCACCTTCCCCAGAATTACAACTTCGATACACAAACAGAGAGACAAAAGAAACAGCAGTGAATTAGTTTGTTTTGCTTCTCGCCGTGTCGCCTTTGCTTGGGTCTAGGGCTGCCAGAATTTCAGGGGCTGCGGCTAACACCAATATTTATAGCCACAACTATCCCAAAACGGTCCACCGTTTACGCTTTTAGTACCTGCAACTACAGATTCGCTTATGAAGTCGTTTCTTTGAGTAACTCGTCGTTCTGTCTAAGGGCTATAAAATGACGTCGTTGTTAATTTGGTCAAGTCGTTATTTATTGTAGAACTGTCTGAATGGGTCTGGTCACCTTGGGCTAGATTATTTTTCGGTTGGATGATTTTCAGGCTAAGTTAATTTGGGCCAACAAAAGGAATAGACCAATTAAAACATATTCTTTTATCAAAAAATAAGATTTTTGTTATGATACCCAATGGTATTAGTATCTTTTTTAATTAAAGGATTATGATTTGATAATAAATATTTAAAATATAATAAATTTAATTAATGAGATATGTGGTAAATTTTTAATCACAAATTATCCAGGGTATTGGTATTCATGTAGGGCACTGGATAAATTTTCAAAAATTAAATGTCTAAACATATTCAGACTATTGAGTAGATTTCAGGCCAAATTCTTTTTCTCGTTCAATTATTTTAAAATATTTCTGTTCATGTGAAAAGTCAAAGGATAAAGGTATAAACCATGTTTGACAAAAAAAAAAGAAGATAAAACCATATGAAAAGTTAATGGATAATTTTTTTTTGAATTTAGCCTTTATTTATTAGCCAATATCCCTTTCTAATAATAATAAAAAAGAAGATATAATCCACATGGGCGAGTAGTTATCATATTCTTTATGTGGAAAATAAGAAATGAATTTTGTAGTTTTTTCGGAAATTAAACCTGACAACTTAACTCAATACCAAAATAAAGCGATATATTTTTTTGACAATATTTATTTTTGATTCAAACTTTTTTAAGTTTTAAAAACATCAGGCTAGGCCTATTTGAGCCTTTATAAGATGACTTGTTTGAATCCTTAGAAATGTGCTTAGTTGATTTGATCCCTAAGCTTGTGAGTATGTTTGAAATATTTCAAATTAGCGTATGACCTATACAATGTAGGGGATGAGATAAAATTATTTATTGAAGTTTTATTATAATTAACAAATTGAGTTACTAGAAAATATATTAAGAAAATTAAAGTATTTGGAACGTAATTGACACAAAGCTTTAACAAAACTAAAACATGAAAATACAAATTATAGTAAAGATAAATTAAAATCATACGTAAGAGTACACTTGAAGAGCGCATTTGTTCATCATTAATATGTGCTTGAATATAATTGTGAAGGTATGCATGTGGACATGCATTAGTTTAAGTGTGGAAGAGGGTGATATTATGAGGGAAGCCCTCGAAAGGGGAAAGTGTAACGATAAATGTAAAGGAAAAAAAAGAAAGCAAAAAGAAAGAGAATTTGTTGTAGAATTCTGCAGCATCTAATGCAAGGAAAGCTTGCTTTGGCAAGAAATTGACAAACAAAGAGCATCGTAAATTTGGTGTCCTCGCCAAGGTAAGGAAGGGTCTTTCCAAAGTGGGACTTTAATTTATCTTGCCAAAGAGGGGTGCAAACTTGTCACAACGAGCCTTAAGAAAATATGAAAAATAGAAAAAAAAAGCTAGTATGCACAAAAAAAGTTCAAAAATATGCAGTTTTGAGGAATTTTGGTTAAGTCGTGGGAGAATTAAGCTTTTTGATTGGGTGATTTTTGGAATGTACCTGTTTCACTTGGTTTTTTGATTAATGAATAAACAATATAAACTCATTGACCAAGTTTTACTTTACGATTTTATTTGGGGAACGAAATTGGTTCCTCTAATGTGAGTTCTCAAGTATTTTCTTTAATGAGGTAAAATAGTAAACCGGTCTAAACATGCAAAAGTTAAACAAAGTACGAATTAAAGGGAACAAAAGAGATTAGGACATGAATATTACTTGAGGACTTCAGGACTCTTGAGCAACATATAACTCGTGGTGTAACATCTTTCAAGTACAACCTCCTTCTTAGATCATGGCATTGTATTCGAGAGTTGTTACTTATAAATTTGTGGACCTTTCTTAAATATTTATAGCAAGCTTGGTTAATGTAATAACTAACATAATTCTATTAGCATGTATAATAAAGAAATATAACGTTTATTGAATACATAGCTAACTACAAAAGGAAGCTCTTCTAAGAGCTTTAGTATACATATGTTCTTTACTACATTTATAGACATGTACATACAACTAAGTACAACATAATAAAAATATTAACTACTAAACTACTTGCAATCCAATTCCTTTTGTGTAGCAGCCCCATAATTCTCTGAATCAACTTGGAGACGACATCTAAACACAAAAACATATAGGAGTGAGAATTACACAATTCTCAGTAGGGCATTTCCCCAAATACACAATCGTAATGTCATCGTAATGTCATCGTCATCGTCTCTAGCCACTTCGGTTTATTAAGAAAATATGATCATTAAATAGACTAAAGATTCATTTTAAAGTTCTAAAATCATCCTTCCAAAGTGGGTTTATTTTATTATTCAATCAATTAATATATGCACATAATACTACTCTATATCATAGTATTGTATTCTAAAATATACGTGCCCACATATATTGAAAGGACTTTTTGCCTATTAAAGGGACTTTTCCGTACCCCTAAAGGGGACTTTTACGTGCCCATTAAAGGGGACTTTCTTGTCCCATAAAAGGGGACTTCTCATGCCCATAAAAGGGGACTTCTCATGGACCAAAAAAAGGGGACTTTCTATGCCCATTAAAGGACTTTACTGCCCATAAAATGGACTTTCTTGTGCTCATTAAAGTGGACTTTTTATTTACTTAACATATATATCATCACCAAGCATACATAAGTATCCATTCACAATATAATTTTTAGTCATGTCTCATAAAATAATCATTTAGGTTGCTAGCATGCATTCATATACATCATATTTGAACAAAAAATGTCATTATTTCATCAATTCAAAGCATTAATTCATTTTCAGCAATTTGGCAGATTTCACACTATTGTAACACAAATTCACTTGCACATCAAACAATCAATTTGGAAGTTATAAAAATTCTCAAGGACACTTCAATGTGTCCACAAGGTCCCATAAAAATTTCAGAGCAAAAAAATTTCTCTAACTATGTTAAAAAAATTAGACAAGTTCGGAGGTCAAAAACACCCTATTTACAACCAATAGTTATAGTTCCTAATTTTATTATCCAAACAAATGAACATATCACATCATACAAAAATTCATAGTTGGACTTCACTATGTCGTCAAAACCCTGCAAAAATTTCAAGTGATAATTCAATCATGTGGAAATAAAATTAGCAAAGTTTATAGCTTCAGGATAATAATCAAACAGCATAGGTACCATTTTGGTTCTTGATTTTTTTAAGGCATTAGGAATTAAAATCCGCACCTAATAAAATTTGTGGAACTAGTCTAGGATATTAGTTTCAACATATAATTTTTATAACTAATGAAAATACCCACAATTCAATCAGAAAATTCATGATCAATGATTGTAATGTAGAAGCTGAAAATTCAGGAGCATGATTGAAAATCTCTTTTCACAAAATGATTTCTAAGATCATCCAAATATATAATCAAAATTAATACATCAATATCAACATATTATCAACCAATATAACTAGAAATTTCAGAATAATACCAATCATAAATGTTCATAATAAATTTGGAAAGAAAAGGCCAAAGAAAACCCTACTTTTGGTGTCTAATGGATCCTTAGCTCCAAGATTGATCCCTTCCACTCCAGAGCTCCCAAATCAACTTCAAATCCTTCCTAAATCAGTGAGGGGTGAGGCAGCAAGGTAAGGATTGGTGAGGAAATGAAATTCCAATCGGTTAGATTTGTAGGTATTGAGATATAGAACAAGTTTTGTGAAAGGATCTTGGTGTTTTAGTGACTTTGAGCTAGGGTTTTGCAAGCTTAGAGTTTGTTAATGGAGGTTTGAGAGGAAGAACAATGGAAGGGCTGTATTTTATGCCTCTTGGCCGAAAATGATGCTGGTGGAGTGATAAGATTGGTGGCTTATATTTATCTTGATGTAAATACAGTATTTATGTAGGTAAAGTGTAATTTTCTTTCTTTTTAGGAAAAGAAGTTATATGAATGGTTAGGATTTCATTGGATAGATAAAGAATGAATGTTGGCCATCTACTTGGCTCAAGATAAGTGGCTCACTTTATCTTGGAGAGCAAGTAGCTTTTTCTGTTAAAATCATATTGAAATTCCACTAACGGATGAGATATTAGCTCTCGAGTAAAAAACAATAAATGAAAGGCCAATGATTGAAACTTACTTTTCAAGTTTCAATCCTTGCCATCCACTTGGCATAAAGTGGATGGTAAAGGTTACTTGGCCACCAAGTAACTTGTACGTGTTAAAACCGCACATCAAAACTCAATCAAACAGGTAAAACAATGTATCCGGGTAGTCAAATATTACTCGAAAATTAATTCTAGGTATAACTTCTCATTCCTTATCATTTCTAACCTTAACCCTCTTTTCTTAGTCCCAGGCATTTTTCTTTCCTATTTAGGGTTTTGCGTTTTTACTGCCTTGAGTTCGCAAATCACTATCACCCGGATTAAATTTTTTTTTTAACATGTCCGTTGGGCCATCCTTATCGTTGCTAAAACGTCAGATTTTGAAATTATGACTAACAAAACTCAAATTAATTTTTAAATAATTTTTAAGGTGTTACACATGGCGAGTATTGAAAGTCAAGTATGAGTACAAATCAAATCCTTTACTAATATTATGTGAAGTGTTCTCTCTAAAATTCTAACTCCTTATACAATCCTACTCTACTCTTTTTTTATAGACAAACTATTTACATTAGTACTTGATGCGTGTCCTATGTTTCTAGTTCCACTATATGCATGATCCCACTCTCTTATTTCCTTCGAGGCTTGTGCACACTATCCACGTTGACATTATCTCCTAAACTTTTGGAGTCTTCAAGTAACCATTTTTCCTTTCTTCAACAACTTCCAAGTAAGCTTCTTCAAGTCCTTATCGAGAAGCATTCATTATGTCTTTGTGGTCAGTATTCTCGCTCCTAGTACGTCTAGTTTGCCATTGGTTTCTGAACAAACCAAACAAAGATATTGAGTTGATTAGGCTCAACAAGTGTGATAGCAACCAACTACAACACCACTAGACTATCATGCATATCTAAACCCTATATCCTATCATATAGACAATGTAACACCCTAATATTTAACCCAACACGTCTAGGACGTATTAAGATTAATTATTAGTTATTACTTCCTATGAACATCATTTGTGAAATTACTTAGCGGAAAATACGAGAAATTTTTTTTTTTGAAATGAGAGGCGTAAAACAAAGTGCGAGCCTTCGCGTACAATATAAAAGAAACGAAACGTAAAGTGGAAGAATAAATAAATCACATCAAAACAAAAGCATTAAAGGACACCTCAATTGTAAGAACAATAATCATAATATTAGTTAACATAGTTTAATACATAACCATTGACTTATAAAAGAAAGTATAAAGTCTTACCCATATAAGTGGAGAGCTTGAAATATAGAAACATAAAACATAAAGTATAAGAAGACATAAGTAGGAGACGTAATTAACGGATACACGAGAAGCCCCTAAGAGATTGGTCCCAAGCTATGACTACCCCTCCCTCGATCTACGGATATGCTCCTCGTCGTCCTAGACGGTATATATCCAATAAACTAAGCAAGCTCCTCGGGTGCGTGTAGACGGAAAGGTGGACAAACATGGCCTCCTCGACGTGGATGCATCTCTGGCGACGAGCTAACCTCCGCGCCACCGTATCCGACCCATCCCAGGATCCATGGGTACAGGAGAGGCAGACCTCCGAAAAGGATGAGAGGGGGATCTTCTGATGGGTCAGTCTCCGAACGCCTAGGGCGAGGAACGCACTCAGGTAACCTCGTACCGTCGAAGATGAGGACAGGCACGATGGTTCTGCTCATTTGGGTCGCGTCCTCTCAAAAATCAGATAATCTCCATAGGGAGAAGTCAGGGTGAAGCGGAAACTGGAGACTGGAAAAGCAAATGGGCGTCCCATGTATGCAAAAATGCGTACGCGCAACGACCCTCAAAATGGTAGGACTGATACGGGTCAAAATGCACCTCCCACATCGAGGTGTCAATGAAGATCACGAATGACGCCATCACGCTGGAGACGTAACGGAAAGAAACAAAGAGAGGGGATGAAAATCTTACTAAAGAATCTCAGGAGGAAACCTCCTATCCTAATGTCATCGTTTACGTCCCAAGGAACCTTGGGTTTATTATAAAAAGGTTACACATGCGAAGGTTCATTATGAGGTTTTCATAAAAGATAATTATCCAAGGTCCATGTTTTTTATAATGAATCTTTAATGCATGTATGCATCATAGTAGAACATGTATGCATGGTAATACTTAGCATTAATAAAATATATCATCAACAATTAAAATCACACATAAGTGGTATGTAACTTTCCATGATCAACCTTTCGCTTTCATGGGTATGATATTTCTCATCTTTCCTCATTTCTCAAATTGTGACATCATGATTTTCACAATAGTAACCGACCTGATACTAGGCTATGAGCTCATACCTTAACTAGTCGTCACTAGTTCTTACTTATCCTCTTGATAAGTGAATCATAATCATAATCATAATAATAAC
This sequence comes from Dalbergia oliveri, assembly GCA_030441495.1. NCBI lineage: Eukaryota > Viridiplantae > Streptophyta > Magnoliopsida > Fabales > Fabaceae > Dalbergia > Dalbergia oliveri. The sequence continues at coordinate 5,444,096 of JAMLFY010000005.1, read as the reverse complement.
AATTCCGACTCCCAGAGTACGAGCAGGGGACCTAAGGAATCACCCATCATAGGACTTTCTTCCTTCTCGAAACGCATCAACTGGTTAAGACTAGTGACTTTGTCCGCTTTGGCAGGCTAATGTCGATGCCCTTAGTTTTACCTTTTCTTCACCGTCGCAGAAGTACGTCTTAGTCTGCGAAACGCATCATCTGGTTAAGACCAGTGACATTGTCCGCTTTGGATGATCCCCATGATCATACCCTCCACGGTTTCCTTTCTCCTCACCGTAGCAGGAGAAATGCGTCTCGGCATGTCACATATAAAATCTTTCTTTTCAAAACTTTCTCAAGTCCCTCAAATTTGACGAAATTTTGGCAGCATAACAATTACGCTCGAATTTCCTCAAATTTGAGTCATGCCACATAACTCAATCACACATATCATTCTCATGGAACTTTCTCAATTAATAAACTTTCTAGTTCACATGAGCATATTCTTCTAACTCATTCATATTTCGAAACCTCATGCATCTCAAAACATGGCACAACACTTCATCACATCAACATGCCAATTATACACATAAAATTTCATGCTCAAGATGTTAACATAATCATATCATTAAGAATATGCTCACTCGACCTCATGCTCACATCTCACTTCCTATCTCATGGTATCTTATGCTTGGCCCTTACGGGTCTTAAACTTGTGTTCCAATTATCCTAACCTTCATTATGGATTTTTATAACACCTAAGGGATCATTACCTATAATTCTCACTAAGATTTAGGCATACTAAAAATTCCAAATAGCATTATGTATTTTGGGCAGAAAATTTGGCTCATGATTACGGGTTCTAGAATTTCCGTTTTAGACCTTTTTTAAGATCCGTCTTCGCCTACGGCTTTATAATTAACTCCTAAACCAATTATGAGGGATTCCTACACATGTTCACTAATTATAAACCACTTTCCTTAGTTTTAAACATGCTGGAACAGAATGCATATCTTATGCATTTAAGTGTTCTAGAATTCTCATTTTTAAACCTTTCAAGTTACTTATTCTTTTCCTAACTTCTCTAAATCGATTCTTGCTTCACTCAAACATAATTTTACACATTTTAACACCATAAAAGAGAATTATACAGTGGCCAACCATCAAGGGCAGAACCGAAATCATAAGCTTCATAGAATCACATAATCTCATGAATTAAAATGCATACAAGTTGCTAGTTTCTCTTGGAATCATTTTTGGAACTCAAAACTCTTTTAGAAACCAATTAATCTCATTGAAATCATATAAATATATGCTAGGTCAGTAGCTAAATTATTTAGCTCAAGGAATGGATTTAAAACATAAAACTTTGTTCATAAAGTTCCTTGAGTACATCTAAGCTTAGAAAAATTCCAAGACTTAGACTATGGGCACTTATGATTAGAGGAACTCATCCAAGTCCATCATCATCACCACAAGGCCGAAATGGCATTCTTTGAAATGCCTCCATTTTCTAAAACTTTATGCAAGATACTTGGGCAAGTCTTTGAGCTCTAGGATTATTTAGGTGATGGCATAAACTTAAACATGATATGCACTTATTTTACTCTTCATTAGAAAATAAAGTGAGAGCATAAAATAAATATGAGATGCAACCTCATTATTATTTTTAAGTTTAAGTGATGGCTTGAAATATAAACATGAAATGCAAGCTTGGAATTTAAACATGATAATGCAAGTCCATTTAATTATTCTTGAGAGTTTAGTGATGGCATCAAAATAAACATGCTATGCAAGGCATAAACATAAACATGAGTGCACTTCATTTTATCTTACTAGAGCTCTTACAAGACTTTAAAGGAACTTCACAACCTTAACCCAATATGCATCTTAACAACATAAAGTGAGCTTTAGAGTTCTTTGCACCAAGACTTCAAAGAAGCCTTTGGTTTTGAACTTCATCATCAAGCTCAAGAAAATAGACACAAAGCTCAACACTTTGTCTAAACAAAATACAAAGAACTAAGTCATATTCTTTATTTTATTGCTCATGGGCTTCAATCTAGAGTAAAACTCTTAGAACGGCCGACCAACTTTAAGGTTGGCAAGGGTAAGCTTAGAGCTCTTTGAAAACATGTGATTAATTTTCTTAACAAAACTTTTGTGATCTACTTAACATTTTTAGCAAACTTTGTTCAAGTAAAGAAAAGGAAACCGAAATCTTTCAAAGGAAAAGGGAAAGGAAGGAAGCCATTCAAGAAAGAAAGGAAAAGAAACCGAAAATGAGATCAAGAAAAAGAAAGAAAACACAAGCATGTATGGTCCAAGACCAAGTTGTTTCAAGCTTTAGAGGTTTCTCACATGACAACAACAAGTCATTATCTTGAAACCTCATCATCAAGCTAAAGTTCTCCTCATAAAAAGGCCTCTTGGCCAAAATGAAAAGGAAGAGGAAAAGAGTTTGAACCAAGAGAAAACTAGAACTTTTCTTGAAGAAAACAAGAAAAACTTTAAAACAAAACCCCTACCTAAGGAAGTCTTTGAAGAAATGAAAGAAAGCTTGAGTTCTTGAAGAGTTGAGAAGACAAAATCTCCTCTTGGATGTGGGATGTGTTTCGGCCAAAGAGGATGCTCAAGGAAGATGATTTTTCCTTGAGTTTCTAAGCTTGGAATGGAAAGTTTAAGTGTTTGAGAGATGGTTTAAGGTGAAGGAGTGGTGGTTTATGGTTGTTTGTGGTGGTTTGTGGTGGTGGAAAGGTTCTTTGAGGGAAGGAAAAGAAGAGCAAGATGAAGAGAAATTGAGAGAAAAGGAAGAAAATGCAAGAAAGCTTGAACTTGGCAAAGCTTCTAAAGTGTAACCAAGTTCTTCCAAGCTTGGTATTTATAGAAAATTTTGCACAATGGAGGCTGCCAAGAGAAGGCCGACGACCTCTTGGCCATTTGGGGAGGAAAATATCTCTTGATTGGTATGGGCAAAGGCATGGGCAAAGCATGGTTGAAAGCATGGTGAGGTATGATTAAGGTATGGCATAGGCATGGCTCTTGAGTGAGATAAAATTCAACATGTGACACTTTTCCTAGGGCCATGCATTCAGCCATTGGGCAGCCAAGGGGGAGGATTAATTTGTTCATGTAATTGTGTTTTAGTGATGTGTTTAGGTGTTTCTTTGATTAAGGTTTTGGTTAGGAGTTGTAAGAAAGTGTTTAGGTGAGGTAATTGGCTAATTAAGGTTGTCAAGACTTGATTAGGAGGGTAATCTTGCTAGATTAACAATTTAAAATCATTCTTTTGGTCAAATGAGGTATGGCACAATTCCTTAATTTAAGGAATTGGAGAGAGAAAATACTATTCAAGATTCCATGACTAGGAATCTTGAATTAAAGAATGCAATTAGAGTTTAACTAAGCAATCTTAGGTTCTAATTAACCTTAATAAATTATTTTGACTCTAGATTAATTATCGAAATAAATTAATCTTCGATTAGAGCCTAATATTGCTTAGGTTTGCTTAATTGTGTCATTAGGCTCATTGTACACTATTCTAGGGGCAAAATGGTAATTTTGCACTAAAACTGCCGGGACCTACCTGCTTAACTAAACATCAAATATTACTCAAAAACATCATTCCAAACTTCTTGGAAAAGTTTCGGGCTCAAATGGCACCTTTTACCCCTGTAGAACACAGGATGAGTATTTTGGTCATTTTGAGCCGAAAGTTTGAAAACGAGATTTTCACCTCGGATATCAAACATAACAAATATAATCCCCTTCCAACATTGAGTTGACCCATTCGAGGACTGCCGGGTTCAATGTCCTTTAATCCTGTAAAAATGACCTCAGGGCATTTTGGTCATTTGTACTCAAACAGGAGAAATCCGTTACACAAGATTCAAGGCATGACTTATCTATACTTTGAAAGCATAGTCAATCCATTCCTCAAAGTCTTATAAGGATGAACTGCTCTATACCATAATGTAACATCTTCCCAAGTACAACCTCCCTTAGATTATGGCATCATACTCGAGAGTTGTTACTTATAAATTTACAGACCTTTATTAAATATCTATAGCAAGCTCGTTAATGTAATAACTAAGCATAATTCTATTAACATGTATAACAAAGAAACATAACATTTATTGAATACATAGCTAAGTACAAAAGGAAGCTCTTCTAAGAGCTTTAGTACCCATTTCTTTACTATATTTATAGACATATACATACAACTAAGTACAACATAATAAAAATATTAACTACTAAACTACTTCAATCCAATTCCTTTTGTGTAGCAGCCCCATAGTTTTTTGGATCAACCTGAAGACGACACTAAACACAAAAACACATAGGAAGTGAGAATTACACAATTCTCAGGAGGGCATTTCCCTAAATACACAATTGTAATGCCATCGTCATCGTCCTAACCATTTCGATTTATTAAGAAAATATGATCATGCAATACAGACTAAAGATTTATTTTAAAGTTCTAAAATCATCCTTCCAAAGTGGGTTTATTTTATTATTCAATTAATTAATATACACATGTAATACTACTCTATATCATAGTATTGCATTCTAAAATATACGTGCCCATAATACATTAAAAGGGATTTTTCCGTGCCTATTAAAGGGGACTTTCTTGTGCCCATTAAAGGGACTTTTTGTGCCCATAAAAGGGAATTTCTCGTGCCCATAAAAGGGGACTTTCTCTGTTCCATAAAAGGGGACTTTCTTACCTATAAAAGGGGACTTTCTCGTATCCATTAAAGGGGCTTTGCTTGTGCCCATAAAAGGGGACTTTCTCTGCCCATAAAAGAGGACTTTCTCATCCCATTAAAGGGACTTTTCCGTGCCCATAAAAGGGGACTTTCTCGTTCTAATTAAAGGGGACTTTTCTGTCCATAAAATGGGACTTTTATCTACTTAACATATATATCATCATCAAGCTTATATAAGTATCCATTCACAATATAATTTTTAATCAGGTATCATAAAATAATCATTTAAGTTGCTAGCATGCATTCACATACATCATACTTGAACCAAAAATACCATTCTTCCATCAATTCAAAGTATCAATTGATTTTCATCAATTTGGCAGATTTCATACTATTGTAGCACAAATTCACTTGCGCATAAAACATTCAATTTGGAATTTATAAAAATTCTCAAGGACACTTCAATGTGTCCATAAGGTTCCATAAAAAGTTCAGTGCTAAAAGTGTTCTTTAGCTATATTAAAAAAAATTATACAAGTTTAGGTTAGAAACCCTCTATTTACAGCCAATAGCCATAGTTCCTAATTTTATCATCCAAACAAATGAATATATCACATCATACAAAAATTCATAGTTGGAGTTCAATATGTCCTCAACACCCTTTCAAGTGATAAGTCAATCATTTGGTGTGGAAATAAAATTAGCAAAGTTTATAGCTTCAGTTCCAATAATCCAAACAACATGGATACCATTTCGGTTTTTGATTTTTTTAAGGCATTAGGAATCAAAATAAACTACCCTAGGATATTAGCCTCAACATATAATTTTTATACCTGAAGAAAATACCCACAATTCTATCAGAAAATTCGTGATCAATTACTGCCTATGTAGAAGCCAAAAATCCAGCATGATTGAAAATCTCTTTTCACAAAATGATTTCTAAGATCATCCAAACATACCATCAAAATTAATACATCAATATCAACATATTATCAACCAATATAACTAGAAATTTTGGAATAATACTAATCAGAAATGTTCATAATAAATTTGGAAGAAAAGGCCAAAGAAAACCCTACTTTTGGTGTCTAATGGATCCTTGGCTCCAAGATTGATCCCTTCTACTCCAAAGCTCCCAAATCAACCTCAAATCCTTCCTAAATTAGTGAGGGGTGAGGTAGCAAGGTAAGGATTGGTGAGGAATGAAATTCCAATCGGTTAGATTTGTAGGTATTGAGGTGTAGAACAAGTTTTGTGAAAGGATCTTGGTGTTTTAGTGACTTTGTGCTAGGGTTTTGCAAGCTTGAAGTTTGTTAATGGAGGTTTGGGAGGAAGAACAATGGAAGGGCTGTATTTTATGCCTCTTGGCCGAAAATGATGGTGGTGGGGTGATAAGATTGGTGGCTTATATTTATCTTGATGTAAATATAATATTTATGTAGGTAAAATGTAATTTTCTTTCTTTTTGGGAAAAGAAATTATATGAATGACTAGGATTTGATTGGATAGTCAAAGAATGAATGTTGACCATCCACTTAGCTCAAGATAAGTGGCTCACTTTATCTTGGGAGCAAGTAGCTTTTTCAATGTTAAAATCATACATCGAAATTTACCGAACGGATGAGATATTAGCTCCCGAGTAAAAACAAAAATGAAAGGCCATGATTGAAACTTACTTTTCAAGTTTCAATCCTTGCCATCTACTTGGCATAAAGTGGATGGTAAAGGTTACTTGGCCACCAAGTAACTTGTACGTGTTAAAAACCGCACATCAAAACTCAATTGAACGAAAACAACGTATCTGGGTAGTCAAACATTACTTGAAAATTAATTCTAGGTATAACTTCTCATTCCTTATCATTTCTAATCTTAAATCTCTTTCTTAGTCCCAGGCATTTCCCAGTTTAGATTTAGGGTTTCAGCGTCCATGGCCGTGGGGCCCGCATGGTCACTATGCACCCTGCACGAAATTTTTTTTTAACATGTCTATTGGGCCATCCTCATCGTTGCTAAACTGTCAGATTTTTGCAATTATGACTAATAAAACACAAATTAATTTTTAAATAATTTTTAGGGTGTTACATTACCACCCACCTTAAAAAGAATTTTACCCTCAAAATTCATTTGAAAACTATTTCAAAAGACAAATTCATAAGTCAAACAAGGAATTAACACACAGGCAAACAAAAGACAACAATTGAATCCTAAACGCCCCTACCAGATTGGATCTTCAGTTGGTGGTATCCCTTCAGGATTTCACTCTAGTCTCTTCATCATCCGTTTGTCACTTAGCTTGTTCCCTCGTTGTAGTAGCCATCTCGAGAGAAGTATCCATTATGTCTTCGTGGTTAGTATTCTTGCTCTTATGACGTCCAGTTGCCATTAGTTTCTAACACACCAAACAAAGATATTAAGTTGATTAGGCTCAACGCTCTACTAAGTGTGATAGCAACCAACTACAACACCACTAGACGTCATGCATATCTAAACCCTATATCCTACCATATAGATAAGATTCAAGGCATGACTTATCTATACTTTGGAAGCATAGTCGTCAATTCCTCAAGGTCCTACAAGGATGAATTGCTCGATACCATAATATAACATCCTCCCAAGTACAACCTTCTCCTTAGATCATGGCATCGTACTCCTGAGTTGATACTTATAAATTTACGACCTTTCTCAAAAATCTATAGCAAGCTCGGTTAATTTAATAACTAAGCATAATTCTATTAACATGTATAACAAAGAAACATAACATTTATTGAATACATAGCTAAGTACAAAAGGAAGCTCTTCTAAGAGCTTTAGTACCCATATGTTCTTTACTACATTTACAACATATACATACAACTAAGTACAACATAATAAAAACATTAACTACTAAACTACTGGAATCCAATTCCTTTTGTGTAGCAGCCCCATAGTTCCTGATCAACCTGGAGAACATGGAAACACAAAAACACATAGGAGGTGAGAATTACACAATTCTCAGGAGGGCTTTTCCCCAAATACACAATCATAATGTCAGCGTCATCATCCCAGCCATTTCAGTTTATTAAGAAAATATGGTCATGCAATATAGACTAAAGATTCATTTTAAAGTTCTAAAATCATCCTTTTCAAGTGGGTTTATTTTATTATTCAATTACTTAATATATATACGTAATACTACTCTATATCATAGTATTGCATTCTAAAATATATGTGCCCACAATACATTGAAGGGGACCTCCTGTGCCCATTAAAGGGGAATTTTTCATGCACGTAAAAGGGGACTTTCTCATACCCATTAAAGGGGACTTTTCCATGCCCATAGAAAGGGACTTCTCTGTCCATTAAAGGGGCTTTTCCGTCAATAAAGGGACTTTCTCGTACCCATTAAAGGGGACTTTTTATCTACTTAACATATATATCATCATCAAGCTTATATAAGTATCCATTCACAATATAATTTTTAATCTGGTCTCATAAACTAATCATTTAGGTTGCTAGCATGCATTCACATACATCATACTTGAACCAAAAATGCCATTATTTCATCAATTCATTTTCAGCAATTTGGCAATTTCACACTATTGTAGCACAAATTCACTTGCACATCAAACAATCAATTTGGAGGTTATAAAAATTCTCAAGGACACTTCAATGTGTCCAAAAGGTCCCATTAAAATTTCAGAGCAAAAAAATTTCTCTAACTATGTTAAAAAATTAGACAAGTTCGGAGGTTAGAAACCCCCTATTTACAGCCAATAGCCATAGTTCCTAATTTTATTATCCAAACAAATGAACATACCACGTCATAAAAAAATTCACAGTTGGACTTCAATATGTCCTCAACATCCTGTAAAAATTTCAAGTGATAATTCAATCATTTGGTATGGAAATAAAATTAGTAAAATTTATAGCTTTAGTTCCAATAATCAAAATAGCATGGGTACCATTTCGGTTCTTGATTTTTTTAAGGCACTAGGAGTCAAAATTAGAGGCTTATAAAATTTGTGGAACTAGTATAGGATGATAGCTTCAACATATAATTTTTATAGCTCATGAAAATACCCACAATTCCATTAAAAAACTCATGATCAATGAATGCCTATGCAAGCCAAAAATCCAGGCATTATTGAAAATCTCTTTTCACAAAATGATTTCTAAGATCATCCAAACATACCATCAAAATTAATACATCAATATCAACATATTATCAACCAATATAATTAGAAATTTCAGAATAATACTAATAAAAAATGTTCATAATAAATTTGGAAAGAAAAGGACAAAAAAAACCCTACTTTTGGTGTCTAATGGATCCTTGGCTCCAAGATTGATCCCTTCCACTCCAAAGCTCCCAAATCAACCTCAAATCCTTACTAAATTAGTGAGAGGTGAGGTAGCAAGGTAAGGATTGGTGAGGAAATGAAATTCCAATCAGTTAAATTTGTAGGTATTGAGGTGTAGAACAAGTTTTGTGAAAGGATCTTGGTGTTTTAGTGACTTTGAGCTAGGGTTTTGCAAGCTTGAAGTTTGTTAATGGAGATTTGAGAGGAAAAACAATGGAAGGGCTGTATTTTATGCCTCTTGGAAGAAAATGATGGTGGTGGGCTGATAACGTTGGTGGCTTATCTTTATCTTGATGTAAATATAATATTTATGTAGGTAAAGTGTAATTTTCTTTCTTTTTGGGAAAAGAAATTATATGAATGACTAGGATTTGATTGGATAGTCAAAGAATGAATGTTGGCCATCCACTTGGCTTAAGATAAGAGGCTCATTTTATCTTGGGGAGCAAGTAGCTTTTTTAGTATTAAAATCGCACACAGAAATTTCATCAAACGGATGAGATATTAGCTCCTAAGTAAAAAACAAAAATGAAAGGCCATGATTGAAACTTACTTTTCAAGTTTCAATCCTTGCCATCTACTTGGCATAAAGTGGATGGTAAAGGTTACTTGGCCACCAAGTAATTTGTACGTGTTAAAAACCACACATCAAAACTCTACTGAATGGGTAAAACAATGTGCCCGTAGTCAAACATTACCCAAAAATTAATTCTAGGTATGACTTCTCATTCCTTATCATTTCTAACCTTAACCCTCTCTTCTCAGTTCCTGTATTTTCAGTCCCTGATTTAGGGTTTTGGCGTCCTTACTGCTTGGGCCGCAAGGTCACTATTTATCCCGCAAATTTTTTTTTTAACATGTTCGTTAGCCATCCTCATCGTTGATAAAATTGTCATATTTTTGAAATTATGACTAATAAAACTCAAATTAATTTTTAAATAATTTTTAGAGTGTTACACATGGCGAGTGGTGAAAGTCAAGTATGAGTACAAATCAAATCCCTTACTAATATTATGTGAAGTGTTCTCTCTAAAGTTCTAGCTCCTTATACAATCCTACTCTACTCTTATTTTATAGACAAACTATTTACATTAGTACTTGACACATGTCCTATGTTTCTAGTTCCACTACTTGCACGATCCCACTCTTATTTCCTTCAAGGCTTGTGCACATGTAACATTCTCCCAAGTACAACCCCATTCTTAAGCTATGATATCGTACTCAAGAGTTGTTACTTGTTAATTAGGGGACCTCTCTTAATTATCTATAGCAAGTCGATTTACGTATGAGATAACTAAGCGTAATTCTATTAAAACATATTACATGTAAACATCAAGTTTATTAAACATACAGCTAAAATACATAAGGAAGCTCCTTTATGAGCTTTAGTACACATCGTCTTCTAATACATTTACATACATACTCATTTCACTAAGTATAGGAGAATAAAACAGGAACTACTACACTATAACAATCCTACACTCCTTTGCATAGCAGCATCATCATCCTTTGGCTTAACCCTAGGCACATAAAACAAACACATAGGGGTGAGAATTTTATAATTCTAGGAGGGCAACTCCCCAATCACAATCATAATATCATCGTCATCGCCCCAGCCACTTCGGTTTATTCAGAAACCTGATCATGCAATATATTCTAAAGGTTCATTTTAAGATTTCAAAATCATCCTTCCGAGTGGGTAGCTTTTAACAATCAATCAGGACATGTACATATATCCAGAAGCTCAAACACATAGTAAGTAAATCTACTTAAAGGATTTCATATGATATAGGTGATACATATGTTAAATCAGGAAAGTTATCTCAAAGTGACTTGATTTCCATCATGGCCATAGAAAGCCAATTAGTGCATTTTTCTCTTTTCATTGACATAGGAAAGACTTAGTTTATACCCAACGGGTATTTTCAGTGGACAACTCCACAATAGATTCGTTTATACCCAACGGGTATTTATGATGGATCACATCACACAAGGGAAATAGATTGCTTATCAGGACGAGCTCATTCCTATACGTGGTCATCAAACTTCATTTTTTTCCATTTTTGAATCCACACAGACTATTCCTAGCCGATACTCTACCGACTCAAAATAAATTTTGGGAAGTTACTACTTTCGCCTTCCCTCATTCAATCTAAGTCTTGTTTCTATTTTGTCCATATGTCAGAACATGCACGATTTAAATTTATACATCCTTATAATGGCATCATATACTTTTCTCTTTTCTCAAATGCATACATAGGCCACATATAGGCAATCATTCACAATGAAATTCTCATTCTTTCTCATACTTCAATCCTTAAAATCCATAGCATGCATTTACATGTCATAAGTCACATGGCCAAACACTTAATATCAAATACTCATGTCATACTAGAAGCCAAAGTGCCATTACATTCTCAATTCAAAGCATTGTTCCATTCCCAGCACAATGGGCAGTTTTCACCCCATTGTGGAACAATTTGTTTTGCTCATCAAACAATCAATTTAGAGGTTATAAAAATTCTATAAGACACTTCAATGTGTCTAGGAGACCCTGTAAAAATTTCAAGACAATCAAAGCTCTATAGCTACCTCAGTAAAATGTACAAATTTAGTGGTCAGGGGTCACCAATTCCCAGACCAGAACTGAGTTCCCCTAATTTTTAACCCTAGCAAATGATTGAATTAATTCACAATAAAATTCACAGTGACACTTCAATATATTAGTAACTTCGTGTAAAAATTTCAAGAGTTAGTTCAATCATTTGCTATGGTAATAAATTCAGACAAGTTTACTGCTTCAGTCTCAACAATCAGGACAGCATCTGCCTCATTTCGGTTTCTGATTTTTCTGAGGCATCAAAACTTAAAACTAACACCTAAGAAAATTCATGTAGTTATTTTAAGGTGCTAACTCCAACATATAATTTTTATAGCTTATGAAAGCACTCAAACATATTCCAAAATTTCGTGAACAACTGCAACATACAGAAAACAGAATTTCCAGCAACTTAGTCCAAACTTACTTTGATAAAACTCATTTTCTAACACCATCCAAACCCACCACCAAAATTCACACATCAATATCAACATAATATCATCCAAAATAACCAGAAATTTCGGACTTAACACAACCCAAAACAGATTAGAAAAATTTGACAAAGAAAAGGCAAGAAAAACCCTACTTTGAGTAACCTATTAGCTCCTTGGCTTCAAGATTAACCAAGCTTGCTTCCTTCTCCTCCAAAGCTCCCAATCCAACTTCAAACCCCTCTGATATCAGTGAGGTGTGAGGTACAAGACAAGGTTTTGATAAGGAATGGAAATTTTGTTCGGTTAGATTGGTAGAGAATTAGGTGTAGAACATGTTTTGTGAAGAGATCTTGAGGTTTTATCAAGTTTAGGCTAGGGTTTATGAAGCTCCAAGTTTGTTAATGGAGTTTGAGAGGAAGAACAATGGAGGAGAGCTTCTTGGAGTGTTCTGGACAAAATTTTGATGAAGGAAATGATAAGATATTGATTTTATGAGTTTATGACAAATTGCATAATAATTTCAAGTACAAAATGTTTTATTTTCTTAAAGATAAGTCTAGTAATTTTTGTAAGCATCCTATTGGTTGCAATAAAGTAGTAATGGTGTGGCTTCTTCTAAGCCACAAACTTGTCTAGTTAAGTGGCAAACTTTCATTGAAGTTTCATTCGTGTAAGAAACCACATTTAAATCTCACCGAACGGGTAAACACTTACGATTCAGCCGATATTGCCCGAAAATTAATTTTAAGTATAAAATTATCATTCCCACCTATTTCTAACCTTATTCCCATGTTTTCCTAATTTCGGGCACTTCCAGGGTCGAATCTAGGTTTCAGCTGTTTTGACTGTGGGGCCCACAAGGTTATTATTCACCGGCCCGAAATTTTTTTTTTTTAAACATCTGTTGGGCCACCCTTATCGTTGTTAAACGTTATATTTTTAAAATTATGACTAACAAAGCTCAAATTAATTTTTAAGTAATTTTTAGGGTGTTACACACAGCTATCCCACGTATTACATTATCTCCTAAAATTTTGGAGTCTTCAGGTAACCATTTTTCCTTTCTTCAATAACTTCCAACTAAGCTTCTTCAAGTCCTTCAATTAGTCTTTTGAACTTGCACTATGGCTTGGCTTCAACATTAAACTCATGCGAGTTTCATTGATTGGTGATGAACAACTTTGTGCTTGGCTTGCTCTTTCAACATTGAACTCTTAGCTTCCTCAACACTTCTTGGACAAGTCTCTGAATTTTGACTTCAATTCCTCTATGCTTCCACGCTTTTCGTACGTCGAACTTGCTTGCATGGTTTGGAACAAGTTTTTATGACTAGGCCTCTGCATTTGTTTTTATATGTATTTGTCTCTTGGCTTGACTTTTGTTATAGCGATTGTAATTATACATGCTTCCATTTCTTCCTTCAACACTTGGTATTTGTCGATGTCATTCCCTTGTATTGTTCAGGAGTGTTCTCATCCCTTCTTTCAGCATGTGATTTTTGTCGAGGACCTCTTGGGGTCACACCTTGTTTTATCATTCTTAATATGTCAAAAATTTTCCCTAAAAGTGCCTTTGTCATTTATGAACTTGTGCATATACATTTTCTCTTTTTAGCCTTAGGTTTAGCTTTGTTAGTCTTTGTGAATTATAGCCTAGAATAAGCCCTCTTGATTTACAAGTAGGATCTAAATATGACATGTGACATAAGAGAATTAATTGTCAGAGATAACACATAACAAGGTCATGTAAAAATCTCACATGAGAGGATCTATTCCCGTGGTTTTGTATACATATTTGCTCCTCATTCTTATTGTCCTAGCTCTCTTTTAAGTTAATTAGGTGAATTTACATCATATTTGAGTTTGGACATCAATATGAGTATTAATTAGAATTGTTGAATAATTGTGTTTCTTGTTCTATTTTTGTGTTTTGATCATAAATAGGTTGTAAACCTCTAAAAATTATATATTTTATTTTTTAGAAAAGCGTAGAGGATTATATATGTAACACCCTCCTACTACTTACATTACTCAAGTGTTAAAACAATAGCTAGAAGAGTGTCAGTTTCAAGCTAATTTATACCATCTGAGAAAATGAAAAGATAGTAAAATTAAACTCATAAATAACAAGATAAAATACTGAACTAGACCATCAATAGTTCACACACACACACACACACACACACATACATACACACACACATATACATACATTATGATGATCTGAGACATCATATGCAAGTCATATAACATATATAACACACCCAAAGTTAAGTCAGCTTGCCAGTAAGCCTACCCCTGAACTAAATCCAAAATATATCAAGTACTCCTGGATACTGGCTTATCCTAAGACCCAACAAAACGAACGTATACACATGAAAGGTCTTAAAAATAACAACAAAATTGTCTATAGGTTCACAAGATCCTAAATTGGGCTACAACTATATTCTTGAATGTTTCCCAACTCTCTAATGGAAGCCATTAGCCATCAGGAATGATGGCACCACCTCTAGCTAGGGCATTTGAGCCGATAGAGGAATCAAAGTCAAATGATGAAGATGGTGACTGGGCCACCCCTACAAGCGATATTGGCGATGTAGGTGGGGATACGAACATATCAGGTGTGCCATATGTAAGGGCATACCATCGTGAGGGAACTCTGGATCAAAAGAGGCACTAAAGACATAAGTGGTAAAGGAACGAATGAAAAACATGTAAGCTCTAATCTGGAGTGAGTCATGACGAAGTGAGTCTAGGACGGGGTCATAGTGCTACTCCCATTATGGCGAATTAATGAAAACTACCATTGATGGCATTTAGAGGATCTGAATACAATACAAAATGCATGTAAATAAAGGGATGAGAATATTATATAATTCTCAGGAGGCACTCCCTCAAACACAAATATATCATAACTAGTAACTTCATCCATAGAGGTAAATCTATGTAAAACCATATGCAAGAATAATAAATAGTCATGGATTTTCTCTTGTGACCATAGAACTCAATTTCATGCATTTTTTCTTTTCATCAACATAAGGAAGACTTAGTTTATACTAACTGGCATAAGTGGATAATGTAACATCCTCCAAAGAAAAACATCATCCTTAAGCCATGACATTAAACTTAGGAGTTGTTACTTATAACTTAGCGGACCTCACCTAAGTATCTATAGCATATTAGAGCGATCAACCAGGAACTAGTTCGGAGTTCTATTAAAATATATAAAAAGAGACAAAGTATTTATTTAATATAAAGTCAAATACAAGAGGAAGCTCTTCTAAGAGCTTTACCTACATCGGTCTCCTTAAATATTAAAGACATAAGCATATTCAAACGAAATCTAATAGTAGTCTTCGGCCATTGAGCTATTACAAAACATGAACTTCCATGAATGCAACTTCATCATACTCTTGAGTAATCTAGAGATGACATGGAAACACACAAACATAGGGTGAGAATTATAAAATTCTCAGGAGGTATCCTCAAATACACAATAATAAATCTCATCGTCCTCGTGAGCCATTTCGATTTATTAGACAAATGTGATCATGCATTACATAACAACGTTCATTTTAAAGTTCAAAATCATCCTTCCAAAGTGGGTTTCTTTTAGCATTCAAACACTTAATTCACATATATCATAATGCTCAAACACATAGTAAATAGTCCTAAACAAATAAGTCAATGTGATATGAGTATGCATATTCTAAATGCAGTGATCTTTAGTAAAATTATCTTTACGTGCCCTTAATATGTCGAAGAGAATCTCATATATATATATATATATATATGTATATTTCTCATTCCATGCGCCCTTGATATATCGAAGAGGATCTCATATTTCTCTTGTGACCATAAAACACAATTTAGTTTAGACCAAATTTTTCTCTTTTCATCAACATAGGAAAAACTTAGTTCAGACCAAATAGTATCAGTGGATAACACCATATATGGGTAATAGACCGCTATCAGGACTAAGCTCATTCCTATATGTGATCACTGGACTTCATTTTTTCCTTTCCGATTCACACACAAATCTATTCCTAGCTGACGTCTACCGACTTATAATATCTTTAGGAAATTCCTCTTTTTGTCGTTCCTTTCATTTAACACAAGTCTTGTTTTTGTTTTACCCACATGTTAGAACATGCACAATTGAAGTTCATATATTCTCTTTTGTCACATATATGCATCATTTACTTTTCTTTTCCCAAATGCATGTATAAAGCATATATAGGTATTTATTCACAAGAAATTCTCATTCATTCATTACAAACTAATCTCTAAAGTCTATGACATGCTTTTATACACATCATACTTGAGTCAAATGCTATTACCTCATCAATTTACATTAAACAGATTTCACATACAAATAATGCAATTAGTTCACATATTAAACTTATTCAAACAGGACTACTAAAATTCTCAATGACACTTCAATGTGTTCCCAAGGTCCTGAAAATTTCAGGGCAAAACAAGGTCTCTAGCTATATCAATAAAATTATACAAATTTGATGGTAAGTGTCCACCTAATTTCAGCCAACAGCTAGAATCTCTAATTTTATTACTATAGCAAATGAATTAAATAAATTCTTTAAAAATTCATGGTTGAATCTCACGATGTCTAAAATACCCTATAAAAATTTCAAAGGAAATTTTGATCATTTGGTATAGTAACAAAATTAGACAAATTCAGAGTTTTGGAATTGGTTGTTCAAACTTCAGACAACAACCCTAACAATCTTGGTTTTTTATTTTTCAAAAATAGTAAAAGTCTTCAAATAAATCCAAGAAAATTACTGGAATTGACTTCATATGTTAACTTCACTATATAAAAATTTTTAGCTCAAAAAGATATCTACAAATACTTAAGAAAAATCATGAACCATCTTCTGTCTATGAAAATCCAAAATTCCAATAGTTTGAAACTTGTTTTAATAAAATTGATTTTCTAACAACATAAAACTACTCCACCTTTATAAACACTTTAATATCTATGTGTAACCATACCATAAAATAAAAAAAATTATCAATTAAATAACTTGCAGAAACATAATTGAAAAAGAAAACGATATCGATTTCAATCAATTCCAACCATACTTGTGCAACTTTAGATCTTTTAACTCTAAAGGATCTTCTAGAAATAGTTTCCTTCACTACTAGCTCTTGAAATCAACTCCAAATCCTTCTTTTAATAGTGGGTTGTGAGATCTCAAAGTGAAAAATGGTGATAGATTCAAATTCTAATTAGTTGGTTTGGTAGAATGTGATGAATAGTTGAAGTTTTGTGAAGGAGATTTTTAGTTTAAGTGATTATAAAATAAGGTTTTGGAAATTTGAAGTTAAAGTTTGAGAGAAAACAACAATGGAGGCTGTATTTCTACTTCTTGGCCAAATTTGGGTGATGATGGAGTGATGAGGTTGGTGTTTTAGCCTTATCTTAATATAGATTTAATAATTATTTAGTTAAAATTTAAATTTCTTTCTTAAAAAGAAATAATGATGTGGATGGCTAGGATTTTGAAATAATGATATGGATGGCTAGGATTTAATCTTGTTAGTCAAGATTAAATCTTGGCCATCGACTTGGTTTAAAAGAATACACATTATCTAATCTTAAAAGTTAAGCTATCTCTCAATATTAAAAATCGCATATCAAAATTTTACCAAATGAGAGCAACACCATACCCGAGAAATTAGAATATTATCCAAAATTACTCCGGGCCTAATACTCTATCTCAACCCTTATCCTATCTTCCCTTGGTCCAGGAATCTCTCATCTTTATTTCTAGGGTTACTATTACATTTATCTGGTCCATAAAGTTGCTATTTACACCAGGGCCAGAAATTTTTTTTTCTACTCGCTCGTTGAGTCATCCTCATTATCACTACATCTATCAAAATATTTAAATTCTTATTAATAAAGTTTAAATAAATTTCTAAATAAATCCAGGGTGTTACAATATACAACTTTCATGAAGAGTAAGAAAATTAGATCAAAGGTCTAATTAGTCAAATCAAGCTCGAAAGTTAGAATATAGGTGTTGACATTTAAGATTTGTAATGCTTGAATAATCAGGGCATATATCCCTCATCCCAAATCCAAATGAGGAAAATAATGTATCAATTGTGAAGAGAAACAAAATATCTAAAACTTTTATGAAGACACCAAGAGCTAATTCGAAGGTTTTAGAGGTCAAACTTGGCCTTAAAAATCCTTAAGTTAGTATCTATTTAGTTAATTTTGTTTAGTTATTCTTACTTTGATTATAATATTTTTGCTAATAGAAACCAACCCCCCCCATTTTACTTTTCTTTAGCGAACATCCATGTGTGATGTCTCAACTTGCAACACGTGCTATGTTTTTGTTGTAATTCAATTTTGGTAAAATTTGTTGATTTGGCAGTGAGCAAACCATGACATTCGCTTTCGGCCTATCATCCATTAGAAGGCTGCCATCATCATTAAACTTAAAATACCCTAGTGGAAGATAAGCCCGCTTTGTTTGAGAATTACCCTCTAGCCAAAAATTGTTTCCCATTGTGATGTCTCTGTTTACATGTCCTTGGTTAAGCCTAGCACAGCCTTTGGGTATCTTAAAAACCTCCAACTTGTAGAACATGTTTTTTCTTAAATGTGCATTTTTTGGTGTAAACATGTTCATTGCAACGAGTTTTTCTTGCTTGACGAGAAAGGAAAGGAGGTTCACTTACGGGTTGGCTCACTGGAGCAGGGATGGCTTACTTGGAGCGAGTACCCTTGAAATCAGGACTTGTCAAAACGATGCAGTTTCATTAAAATGCCTCAACACTATATAAACCCATCCTAGGCTCAGGTTAGACACCTAGCCGCCCCAACAATCTCTGCCTCTCCTTCACGTTTCTCTTGTTAGCTCAGATCCTTTCTGAAGCTTTAATGAAATATGTTTTGAGTGATAACAAAGCCAATTTAAAGAAAATGTTCTTGAAGAATGACTAATGGCTACTTGAGTTTTGTGTTAGCAAACAGGATCTATCGTTAGCATAACAAGGCTTGTTTAAGCAAGAATAATTTCACTTTACATGTGCAAACATGCTTTATCTCGTTTTAAGAGATATGAACTAAATGAAAGTGATAATGATGTCCAAATACGAGCTTAAAATGCCTAACGATTGAAGAAAAGCAATCAGGATAAGAAACAAAGTTTTAGGACTTTAGAAAGTAGCATGGGACTTAGCAAGTGCACCTAAAATGGAGATATCAATCAATCACTGAAGCCAAGGTGTTATATATCTTCGATCATTACACTCGTAATGTTTTGTTGATCAACAAGCTCTAATTGAAGATAGGAAGACCTAAGAATCATCAAGGAAATGATACCGCATTTCAAAAAGCTCACTTACAATGAGATAATGCACTCTACAAGAAAGGAGGGAAATTTTGAAATTCAAATTTGATCAACTACCTCAGCTTCTTGAAGAAAGTTTAGAAACCATGTTCAGAAGTAAAAGCAATTTCTGAAGAACATTAGAAACCTCAATCTTACAATGACTTCTACAAAAGCTCCGAAACAACAGCTACTACTTCTAGACGTTTTTTTCAAAACACAAATGGATGATTAACACATGTCACTTATGTAACATCTTCCCAAGTACAACCTCATCCTTAAGTCATGGCATCGTACTTGAGGGTTGTTACTTATAGATTAGCAAACCTTTCTTAATTATCTATAGCAAGATCGAGCGAATCAGGTAGTAGCTAATTCGCGGTTCTATTAGATATATATAACAAAGAAACAAAACATTTATTGAAGTACAAGTTCAAGTATAAAAGGAAGCTCTTCTATGAGCTTTAATGCATATATGTCCCCTAATTACATTTACATATATATAACTCCAACTAAGTATAGTAAAATTAAAACATCAACTACTAAGCTACCACAATCTTGAACTCTTCACCGAGTAGCCCCACTATTTTCTGGATTAACCTAGATGTGACACAGGAACACAAAAACAAGTATGGGTGAGAATTATACAATTCTAGTAAGGTATCCGAAATACATAATCATAATATCATCGTCATCCCAACCACTTCGGTTTATCAAGAAAATGTGATCATACAATACATATTAAATGTTCATTTTAAAGTTCTAAAATCATCCTTTCGAAGTTGGTAGCTTTTATTTTCAATCACATATCATACTACTCAATCACAACTTAACATATTGGCCTCAACATTGATACTAAAATTCCTCACTTAACACTTAAGATAAAAGATTACTTTAGGGTAATAGACTGCATTTTCAGGATTTTAGTCATTTCTATACATGATCACTGGATTTACTTTCTCCAATTCTCACACAGATCTACTCCTAGTCAGGTTTACTTTCCCCAAATTAATTCAAGGATGGTCAAGTTTACTTTCCCAGACTAGTTAGGTTTACTTTCCTCACAACCGGATTTACTTTCTCTAGCCCAAGAATTATAAACCTTATGCTTTTCTTGGTAGTCAGGTTTACTTTCCGACAAATTGGATTTACTTTCTCAAGTCCAAGAATTATAAATCTTATGCTTTTCTTGGTAATCAAGTTTGCTTTCCCCGACAAACCAGATTTACTTTCTCCAGCCAAGAAGCATAATCTTATGCTTTTCTTTTACATATGAGCAATTGTAATAAGCATTCATATCTGTATGCCTAACCTCATTAATAAGTTCACATACTCAATTATTCATATTCATATTCTTGTGCTCATGTTATACTAGTACAAGATGCCATTATTTCATTAATTCAAAGCATCAATTCATTTTCAGCATAATGGTAGATTTCACACCATTGTATCATAGATTGATTTGCATATCAAAAAATCATTTCAGAGGTTAGAAAAATTATCTAAGACACTTCAATGTGTCCAAAAGATTTCATAAAAATTTCAGAGAAAAAGAATTCTCTAACTATGCTAAAAAAATTAGACAAATTCGGTCGTTAGAGACCACTTAACCTCAGCTTAGAACTAAAATCTCATAATTTTAAACCATAGCAAATGATTGAATTAATTCAAAAGAAAAATCACGGTTGAAATTCAAGATGTTAACACACTCTAAAATTTTCAAAGGGAAAATCAATCATTTTCTATGTTAAAAAAATTAGCAAAGTTCATAGCTTTAGTTTCACAAATCCAGGTAGCATAGACACACTTTCGATTCTTGATTTTTTTAAAGCATTAGGAATCAAAATCAGAACTCACAAAAATTTGTGGAACTATCGTAGGATGTCAAATTCAACCTATATTTTTTATAGCTCATGAAAATACCTACAAATATATCAGAAAATTCGTGAACAATCACTGTCAGGAGGAAATTGAAAATCCAGCAGCATAGAGCAAAACCCCTTTTGACAAAAATGATTTTTAACATCATCCAAACATACCACCAAAATTCATACATCAATATCCATGTACTATCAACCAGTAAAATAAAAAATTTCAGACCTAACTTAATCAGAGATTATCAGAATAAATTTGAAAAAAAAGGCAAGAAACCCCTACTTTTGGTGGTTAATGGATCATTGGCTCTAAGTTGCTCCAAGATTGATTTCCTTCACTCAAAGCTCCCAAATCAAACCCAAGCCCTTATGAAATTAGTGAGGAAGTAAGGTATCAAGGTGAGGATTAATGGAGATTTGAGATTTTAATCGGTTAGATTGATAGATTATGAGGAGTAGAACAAATTTTATGAAAGGATCTTGGTGTTTTAGTGATTTTGAGCTAGGGTTTTTGAAGCTTGAAGCTTGTTAATGGCGTTTGAGAGGAAGAACAATGGAGGAAGTGTCCTTGAAGAGGTCTGGCCGAAATTGATGATGGTGGAGTGATAAGGTTGGTGGTTTTATGTTTATCTTGATATAAATGTAGTATTTATGTAGATAAAGTGTAATTTTCTTTCTTTTTGAAAAGAAATTATATGAATGGCTAGGATTTTTTTTTGTTAGTCAAAGAATGAATCTTGTCCATCCACTTGGATCAAGATAAGTGGCTCACTTTAACTTGGGAGCAAGTAGCTTTTTCGTTAAACCGTCACCAAAATTCCACCGAAAGGATAAGATATTGGCTTAGTAAAATATAATAAATGAAAGAGCATGATTGAAACTTGAAAAAACTTACTTTTCAAGTTTCAATCCTTGCCATCCACTTGGCATAAAGTGGTTGGTAAAGGTTACTTGGCCACCAAGTAACTTATACGGTGTCAAAACTCACATCGAAACTCTATCGAACGGATGAAACACGTACCTGTAATCAAAAATTGTCCGAAATTGATGCCAAGTATAAAATTCTTATTCCCAACTATTTCTCACCTCAATCCTCTATTTTCTTAATCTCGGACATTTTTGCATTTCTGATTCCTTGACCAGGGTTTGGTTATTCTACGGGCTCATGGAGCCCGCAAGGTTACTATTCACCCCGCCCGAAATTGTTTTTTTTTTTTATACGTCGTTGGACCACCCTCATTGTTGCTAAACTGTTAGATTTTTAAAATTATGACTAACAAAGGATAAATTAATTTTTAAATTTTTTTTTGGGTGTTACATTACCACCTACCTTAAAAAGAATTTTGCCCTCAAAATTTATTTGAAAACGATTCCAACAGCACTTTCATAAATCACACAAGTAAGCCACACACAGGCAAACAAAAGACAACAATCAAATCCTAAACGTCCCAATCTTAGATTTGATTTTTGGGTGGTGACGTTCCTTCGGCACTTATGGTGAAACTTTGGTGTTATGGCTTGTGTTCTCATATCGATGCTGATCTCATAGAGAGTATTCATCATGTCGTCCGGTTCAACCTTCCCGTTCCTAGACGTCTACGGCTCATTAGTTCCTAAACACACCAAACAAAGATATTGAGTTGATCAGGCTCAACACTTTGCTATGTGTGATAGCAACCAACTATAACACCACTAGACTGTCATGCATATCTAAACCCTATATCCTATCATATAGATAAGATTCAAGGCATGACTTCTCTACACTTTGGAAGCATAGTCAGTCCATTCCTCAAGGTCATACAAGGATGAACTCTTAGACGTAATGTAACATCCTCCCAAGTACAACCTCATCCTTAAGTCATGGCATCGTACTCGAGGGTTGTTACTTATAGATTAGCGGACCTTTCTTAATTATCTATAGCAATATCGAGCGAATCAGGTAGTAACTAATTCGTGGTTCTATTAGATATATATAACAAAGAAAAAAAAACATTTATTGAAGTACAAGTTCAAGTACAAAAGGAAGCTCTTCTATGAGCTTTAATGCATATATGTCCCCTAATTACATTTACATATATATAACTCTAACTAAGTATAGGAAATTAAAACATCAACTACTAAGCTACCACAATCTTGAACTCTTCACGGAGAGCCCCACCGTTTTCTGGATTAACCTGACGCCACATCCTGAACACAAAAACAATACGGGTGAGAATTATACAATTCTAGGTAGGATCGAAATACATAATCATAATGTCATCGTCATCGCCCAAGTCACTTCTGTTTATCACTAAAATGTGATCATACAATACATATTAAATGTTCATTTTAAAGTTCTAAAATCATCCTTCCAAGTGGGTAGCTTTTATTATTCAATCATATATCATACTACTCAATCACAACTTAACATATTGGCCTCAACATTGATACTAAAATTCCTCACTTAGCACTTAAGATAAAAGATTACTTTAGGGTAAATACCTTTTTCAGGACTAAGTTCATTCCTATACATGATCACTGGATTTACTTTCTCCAATTCTCACAGAGATTATTCCTAGTCAGGTTTACTTTCCCCGAATTAATTCAAGGATAGTCGGTTTACTTTTACTAGTCAGGTTTACTTTCCACAAACGGATTTACTTTCTCTAGCCCAAGAATTATAAACCTTATGCTTTTCTTGGTAGTCAGGTTTACTTTCCCCATAAATTGGATTTACTTTCTCTAGTCCAAGAATTATAAACCTTATGCTTCTTGGTAGTCAGGTTTGCTTTCTACAAACTGGGTTTACTTTCTCCAGCCAAGAAGCATAATCTTATGCTTTTCTTTTACATATGAGCAATTATAATAAGCATTCATATCTATGTGTGCCTAACCTCATTAATAAGTTCACATGCTCAATTATTCATATTCATATTCTTGTGCTCATGTTATTAATTCAAAGCATCAATTCATTTTAGCACAATGGTAGATTTCACACCATTGTAACATGAATTGATTTGTGCATCAAAAATCACTTCAGAGGTTAGAAAAATTTTCTAAGACACTTCAATGTGTCCACAAGGTTCCATAAAAATTTCAGAGAAAAAGAATTCTCTAACTATGCTAAAACAATTTACAAATTCGGTGGCCAGAGACCACTTAACCTCAGTAGAACGAAATCTCATAATTTTAAACCCTAGCAAATGATTGAATCAATTCAAAAGAAAAATCACGGTTGAAATTTAAGATGTTCACAAAACTTTGTTAAATTTTCAAGGGAAAATCAATCATTTGCTATGTTAAAAAAATTAGCAAAGATTGTGGCTTCAGTTTCACAAATCCAGGCAGCATAGACACACTTTTCCCTTGATTTTTTTAAAGCATTAGGAGTCAAAATCAGAACCCAAGAAAATTTGTGGAACTATCTAGGATGTTAGCTTCAACATTTATTTTTTCTAGCTAATGAAAATACTCACAAATATATCAGAAAATTCATGAACAATTACTGTCAGGAGGAAACCTAAAATCCAATAGCATAGAGCAAAACCCCTTTTGACAAAAATGATTTTTAACACCATCCAAACACACCACCAAAATTCATATATCAATATTCATATACTATCAACCAATACAATAAAAAATTTTGGACTTAACTCAATCAGAGTTTATCAGAATAAATTTGAAAAGAAAAGGCAAGAAAACCCCACTTTTGGTGGCTAATGGATCATTGGCTCCAAGTTGCTCCAAGATTGATTTTCTTCACTCCAAAGCTCCCAAATCAAACCCAAACCCTTATGAAATCAGTGAGGAAGTAAGGTATCAAGGTGGAATTGATGGAGATTTGAGATTTTAATCGGTTAGATTGATAGATTATGAGGAGTAGAACAAGTTTTGTGAAAGGATCTTGGTGTTTTAGTGATTTTGAGCTAGGGTTTTTGAATCTTGAAGCTTGTTAATGGAGTTTGAGAGGAAGAACAATGGAAGAAGTGACCTTGAAGAGGTCTGGCCAAAATTGATGATGGTGGAGTGATAAGGATGGTGGTTTTATGTTTATCTTGGTATAAATGTAGTATTTATGTAGGTAAAGTGTAATTTTCTTTCTTTTTGGAAAGAAATTATATGAATGGTTAGGATTTGT
The DNA here is from genome assembly GCA_030441495.1 of Dalbergia oliveri. Lineage (NCBI taxonomy): Eukaryota > Viridiplantae > Streptophyta > Magnoliopsida > Fabales > Fabaceae > Dalbergia > Dalbergia oliveri. The sequence goes on along the minus strand of JAMLFY010000005.1, from coordinate 5,418,680 downwards.
TTTTTTGGTCAAAGAATGATTCTTGTCCATCCACTTGGCTTAAGATAAGTGGTTCACTTTAACTTGGAGCAAGTAGCTTTTTCAGTTTAAACGCATACCGAAATTCACCGAACAGATGAGATATTGGCTCCAAAGTAAAATATAATAAATGAAAGGCCATGATTGAAACTTACTTTTCAAGTTTCAATCTTTGCCATCCACTTGGCATAAAGTGGTTGGTAAAGGTTACTTGGCCACCAAGTAACTTGTACTGTATCAAAAACCGCACATCGAAACTCATGAACGGGTGAAATACCGTGCCCAGGTAATCAAACATCGCCCTTGAAATTAATTCCAAGTATAAAATCCTTATTCCCAACTATTTTTAACCTCAATCCTCTCTTTCTTAATCCCGGGCATTATCCTTCTTAGACTTGGGTTTTGTTATCTGTACGCTCTTGGGGCCTATAAGGTTACTATTCATCCCTTTAAATTTTTTTTTATACGTCCGTTGGGCCACCCTCATCATTGCTAAACTGTTAGATTTTTAATGACTAACAAAGAGTAAATTAATTTTTTAAAATTTTTTGGGTGTTACAACTTAAAGATCGATCAAGGGCAAACGTTACAAGGAAGACCATCTATAAATAGAGATGTTGTGCTTTCTAAGAAATAAATGCTACACAAAGAGCAAAAACTCTGTGAAAATTTCTCTTCATCTTCTTATAAAGCTCATTACAACTTGTAATCATTTCCTTTGGTTTAAAAATCTTCTTTCTACGTTTCTTCATTGTTCATATGTTCTTCTAAGGAAGAATAGCTAGAAAGAAGTCATTCAATTATTTCTAGATCTATCTTTGTATATCATAAGGAAACTTGAGTGTAGGTTAGTTTGAGTGGTAACAAAATCAAAACTTTTGTATCCATGATCCAATAGTGATAAATGTGAGTTAGCTTGGAGAGGCTAGTTAAAAGACTACTTGCAACATGACAATACAAGTGATTTATTGGTCACAGTTAACTTGGAGAGGCTGATCAAAGACTACTCAATTTAGCTTGAAGAGGTTGGTGAATAACTACTTGGTTTGTGACAGGTGGGTTATCACGGTCACCGGTGAGAGCTTGGAAGGCTATTATAAAGACGTCCCTTGTTCTTTCTTGGTTTGAGGAAGGTTTAGTGAAACTCTTACGTTGTTGAACTGGATGTAGGCAGTTGGCCAAGCCAAGGATAAAACCCTTAGCATATTTTCTTTTCCTTAATTTCTTATTTTATTTATGCTTTTAGCTTATTTACTATGTCTTTTTCAAAGCTTTCCTTAACAGTTTATTTTACTTTCTTAATTCAGAAAGTTCACTTTCTAACATTACTAACGCGTTTCCACTACACTTCAAGTATTTCCTAATTAAGTTTTTTAAGCTAAATAGGGAAAGAAAAGTGAAGCACTATTCACCCCCTTCTGTACATCTTCTTACCTACAAGTGGCATCAGAGCTTGGCCTCTAAGGAGTTGAGCACTCTAACTACTGGAGAGGACAAAGATCCTAGGGACAAATGGCACAGAATATTCACATAGCTAAAGGACATTCAATCAGCAGACCACCATTCTTTGATGGTGGAGATTTTGCCTACTGGAGAGATAGAATGGAGTTGTTCATAAAATACACAAGTCTTAATTTGCGGGAGATCATATAAGAAGGAGACTATGTTCCAAGGGAGGAAGTTTCAGGAACAAATGAGAAGCTCCTTGGAGTAGGTGGACAGTGCAACACAAGGGCAGAGTTCAACTAAACTCAAAAGCTAAGTATCTACTCATGTGTACACTAAGCAAAGTTGAATATGGCAAAATCATTGTTTGTGACATGGCAAAGGAAATATGGACAGGCACATGCGCTAAAGGCACTGATCAAGTGAAAGAAATTAAGATTGGCATGCTGGTTCATTATACGAGATGTTCAAAATGACAGAATTAAGAAAATATTGATGAAATGACCATAAGGTTTATGCATATCATAAACCAACTACAGGGGTTAGGCAAAAGATGCTCTAACTCTGAAATGGTTAGAAAAATCTTAAGAAGCCTTCATGCCAAATGGTTGCCTAAGGTCACACCATTATTCTGAGGCAAAAGACCTTCAAACTTCTGGATGCACTCATTGGTTTTAAAACTCATGAGGTAGTGCTCTACAAAATGCATGGTGAATCTATAAGAAGAGCAAGTCTATGGCCTTAAAGTCGTCTCATTAAAAGGCAAACAAAGCTAAAGTAATGAAAGTTGCCTGACCTCTAATGAAGAGGAAGAAACTGATGATAAAATAGAAGAAAGATGGAAATGAGCTTTCCATGCTGGCGAGGAAGATGTCCAAGGCCTGGAAGGAAAGATGAAGAAAAGAAGGGACATCAACCTCAGGAAGGATAGAAAAGGCAAGGTGAAGACTGAAGTATCACTTGACAACTTGGGAGAAAGGGCACTTCAAACCAGAATGTCCTAAACTCATAGGCCCACAAAAGAAGTTCATGCCTAAGAAAAAAGGCATGTTGGCTACTTGGAGCGAATTTGAGGAAGAAAAGAAAGGATCAGAAGATTAGGAGGAGATGGATATTACTAACCTCGCTTCATGTTATGCTCTCATCAAAAAGTGAACTTGAGGTAAACAATTCTAATATTTCCTATGATGAACTTTTATCTTTATATGAAGAGTTGCTTGAAGATTCTCAAACTCTTTCTTTTCACCATATCAACCTAAAAAAGGAACATAAAAAGATTGCTTTAGAACTTGAAATAGCCAAGATAGAAGTTGAGAATCTAAGGCTTGAAAAAGAAGAACTAAAGGGAGAAAACAAGATTCTAAATATAAAATTCAATGCCTTAGAATCTGAAATTGCCAAGGAAATGAAAACACTTAGGAAGTCATTTCTAAGCTAGAGAGAACTTTAAAGCTTTTTAAATCTGACCTTGAAAAAAATGGTGAAAGGATAAAAAAAATCTTGATTTAATACTTGGAGGTCATGCTTATTTCAAAAAAGAGGGTTGGGATATGAAAAAGGATTTGATAAGAAAGCAAAACCAACTCTCCTCAAGAAAGTTAATAACAAAGCTTCTTGTACTTTCTATTTTAAGAAGGGATATCCACCTAACAAATGTTTATTGAAAAAGAAGTTTATCAAAAAGGTTGGAAGACCTCATTCCTGAAGACTAACTCAAGAGGACCCAAGAAAATTTGTTACCTAAAACAAAAAACTGTATTTGTTGTAGGTCTGTTGAGAACACATGTAGAACTTAACAACAAGTGGTACATGGATAATGGCTGCTCAAGGCACATGTCTGGATCCAGAAGGTGGTTAAAATCCTTGAACCTAAACTCTCGATCAGCAAAGTTTGCTGATGAAGGTAAGGCTAAGGTCACAGGCATAGGAAATATTGGTAAGGATGATTCTTACTAGATTTCTAATGTCTTGCTTGTTGATTGTCTGCTCACAACTTATTAAGTATTAGTCAGTTTCTGACTAAGGCTTTAATGTTGTTTTTAATGCTCATGCATGCAAAATAGTTTGTCCCACTTCTGAACAAGTTATTCTGTTGGTAAGAGGCATGATAACACGTATGTGTTATTCTTGCATGATCTAAGAGATCAAGATGTAATGTCTTGCATCCTTGTCAGATGATAAATGGTTATGGTATAAGTAGCTTGGGCATGCTCATCATTTCCGAGCTCTCTCAAAAAGAGCTTGTTAAAGGCCTACCAAGGATCAATTTTGACAATGACTCAACTTGTGATTTCTGAAAGTGGTAAGCAAACCAACGCTTCTTTCCATAATAAGCAAGTGGTTTCAACCACTAGACCACTTGAGCTTTTACATATGGATCTCTTTGGACCAACAAAACAGCAAGCCTTGCTGCAAAGAGATATTGTCTTGTCATTGTGGATGACTTCTCCAGATTTCACATGGGTTATCTTTCTAGCTTCTAAGGATGAGCTAGTTGAAAGATTCAAATTATTTGCAATTTGCATAGGAAAAGGTTCCCAAATCAGATCTATTAGATCTGATCATGGAGGAGAATTTGCAAATCATATTTTTCAAGAGTTTTGTGAAAACCATGGCATCCTCCACGAGTTTTTTGCACCTAGAACTCCCCAACAAAATGGAGTTGCTGAAAGGAAAAAGAACTTGGAGGAAATGGCCAGAACGATGCTTTTATAAAGTGGTTTATCAAAAAAATTTTAGGTAGAGGCTATAAATACCTCATGCTATATACAAAATAGAATCTTGCTAAGGCTAATCCTTAAGAAAACTCCCTATGAGCTATGGAAGGGTAGGAAACCCAACATATCATACTTTTACATCTTTGGCTTGTCATGTTTTATCCTTAACACCAAGGAAAAAATTGCAAAGTTTGATCCTAAATCTGATGATGGTATCTTCTTAGGATACTCTTCGTCTCTTGTAGAGTAGTATACAATAAGAGAATGCTATGCATTGAAGAAACTATTCATATTAAGTTCAAGGAGCTCAAGAAGGACCTTGCTGATGATCTCAAAAACTTAAAAGAGTCTTAAAAGAATAAGTCTAAAAGAAACTTTTGATAGTAGGAAGATGAAATACAAACCTTTCCAGAACATAAGCACCTCAAAAAGCTTGCTCAAAACTCCAAGCAATAAGTAAGTAGTATTTATGAAAATGAAGAAGAGCAATCTGAAGATGAAGGAGAAGGTGAAGAACCTCAAAGCTATAGAAACTACAAGGGAGTTTCTGATTTAAAGGTAGTTTCTCAAAACAAAGTTCTTAGAGACATCTCCAAGGGATGAGAACTAGATCATCCCTTAGAAATTTATCAAACTATGCTTTGCCTTAAATGCATTGACGAAGCTTTGCGTGATCAAAGTTAGGAATATGCTATGCAAGAAGAACTAGACCAATTTGAGAAAGCGAAGTCTGGACGCTTATTGAAAGACCAAAAGGAAAGACTATCATCGGTACTAAGTGGGTGTTCAAGAATAAGCTCGATGAAGCTGGCAAAATTATCAAGAACAAAACAAGATTGGTTGCACAAGGTTATAATCAACAAGAGGGAATTGATTATGATGAAATCTTTCCACCAGGAGCTAGGATTGAAGTCATTAGAATGCTATAGGTAAGAATACTACAAGAAGGGTTAAATCGTGTTTTGCCTTTTCTTTTACTTGTTGACTTAAAAAACTTATTCAATAAAAACTAACCAGCTATGAGCTTGAAGAGCAGTAGAAACAGCATTAGTGACTTCAGTGAACTTTTTGAACTAAATATGAAATAAAGTGTGAAAGAAAGTTTTTTAGAACTAATACATCAAATAGAAAGATATAAAAATAAAATAAGAGATGAAGGAGAAATATACTGCATGAGAGTTTTTATACTGGTTCAACCAACTTGCTTACATCCAATTCTCAACAACCATTGAATTCTACTAAACCTTTCTCTTAACAAAGAAAGAACAAGGATAGTCTTTATAATAGCCTTCCCAAGCTCTCACCAGTGACCAGGATACAACCCCTACTGTCACTAAACAAGTAGTTATTCACCTATCTCTTCAAGCTAAACCAAGTAGTTATTCACCGGCCTTTCAAGCTAAACCAAGTAGTCTTTGATTAGCCTCTTAAAGCTAAACCGAGAACGAGGAAAACACCTTTACTGTCATGTTGCAAGTAGTCTTTGACTAGCCTCTCCAAGCTATGCTCACACTAACCATTACCTGGATCAAGGATACAAAGGTTTGTGTTTAGGTTGCAACTCAAACCCAAGTACACTTAAGTTTTCGAAGATTTGCAAAGAAAGTTTTGGGAAACACTTGAATGACTTTTTTTAAATATTCTTCCTAGGAAGAATATATGAACTCTGATAGAATGTAGAAAGAAGATTTTTACAACCAAAGGAAATTATTACTAGATGTAATGAACTCTACAAGCAGTGATGAGAAATTTTCAGAGTTTTAGCTCTTTGTACAACATCAATCTTTCTTTTGTGAGAGCACAATATCTCTATTTATAGATGGTATTCCTTTGATCGTTGCTGTAACACCTAATAATTAACCTAATACAACTAGGTTGTATCTGATTAATTACTAGACTTTACTCTTTGCTTCAATTCTTTCATCATACTTTGAAAATACTTAGTGAAATTACGAGCCATTTTTTTTAAAACATAATTGAAAACGTGAGCTGCACATAACGTGAACAATAATTGAAATAAAGCGATAACGTGCAGATATAGCATGAAAAACACATCATATTGGCTCCATCATATAACATCTATAACACATAGATAGTTTGCCTACCAATAGAATAAGACTAGGTGTAGGCAATCTAAAACATAAATAATATATGGATGCAAGGACATCCTTTAATGGCACCTAGTAATAACACTCCAAGGATAGGGATAGATATCTGAAATATACGAGTGAAACTAGGATAAGTTCACTACCAGGTAAAAGCCTCAACGTGATTCACGAACACTTCCTTCTATTTCTGAAGATGAAATGGAAAGAAAGAAAAACTAGAGGGAGTGAGAAACTTATAAAAGAATCTCAGGGTACTCACCTCATGATGCATTGTGTCATCATCATCGTCCCAGGAACCTCGAGTTTCATTATGAAATAGTGAGCATGCCAAGATTGATTTATTAAGTTTGAAAATATACTTTATCGAGGTTCGTTTTAATCATGCGTCTTATAATGCATCATAAACTTAGCATGTCATGTTTATAATGAACTTTTCCTTTCATCAACACATCATATTCCTCATCATCATATCATAATAACATGCATAAAAGAACATCATATTTCTCATCATCATCTCATAAATGCTATCAGAAGAACATCATACCATAATAGCTATGCACAAGACATGGTGCACATATTTCATTTCTTTAGTGTCCTAGGTGACTTAAAATCTTGTCATCATCATCATTATTTTCCTTGGGGCCACCCTATACTCCACCCTTTTGGGAGTAATCTAGGTTATGAGCTCATACCTTACTAGTCGTCACTAGCATATACTTATCCCTTTTGATAAGTTAAAATCCGACTCTACCCTTTTGAAAGAACGGGCTGGGGGCAAGAATCACCTTTTCACCACCTATAGTCTGATGGGTCTAAAGGATCATTTCTCAGGATCACCTTTTCACCACCTATAGTCTGATGGGTCCAAAGGATCATTTCCTCATAAGTTTAAGTCACCATTAAGTCTTAGCATGTTATATCATAATCATCAAGATGCATGAACATTCTCATTGTTTGCAATAGCAACTATAACATGCAAGCCATGAAATCTTTCAATAATATCAAATTCTCAGTAGGCATTACATCATCATATAAACTGACATTCCAAAGCATCAAAAGATGTCATCTAAAATTCTCAAGGAAGCTCCTTAAATAACCAACTCTAAAATTGGGTAACCTTAATTATGAAACTAATTACTTATGCGTCTAAGGGATTTATTACCATCAATTATAAGCCTTAAGAACATTATTAGACTATATGGGGTAGCACAGGAAGTTGTTCTTAAAGTTTTATGTGCTAAAAGTTACGTTTTTAACCCTTTCTCGTTACCGGCTTTCCCTATGATGCTAAAATTAATTACTAAACCAATTATGAATCATTGTCCCTTATCTAAACATAATAAAATCTGGTTCTCAAGGCCACTAAAGGTTTTGGATAGAATGCATAAATTTCATTCTAGAGTCCTAGAAATCTTGCTTTTACGGTTTTCTAGGAAGCTAGTTTTATTTCTAACATGCATAGAATCATTCCTTTAGCAATAAACCATAATTATCACAACTTCAAACATATTAAACCATCATCATACAATAGTATTTAAACTCAGATTAGTGGCCGAATCATGAACCTCATATAATTGCTTGAAGTCACATTTCAAGTACACATGTGATGGTTTACCGTAAAATATTTGTAAAACCTCGAAACTCCTTTAGAAACTAATTCTTTTTGTTAAAATTGAAAGAAGTCGTAGGACTTTAGGCTTCCTCAATCATGAGGCCGTTTTATACATTGAAAGAATGTTCATGATTAAAATTTTCACTTAAGATAAAAGGAGCAAGTCTTGAGCTTTAGAGATTTAGTGATAACTAGAATTATAAACATGCTATGCAACCTCATTTTAATCTTGTCTTTATAAAGTGATAACTTGGAATTATAAACATGATGCAAGAAATTGGAATGGCGGTAGTTGCATCTGACCAGTGGAGGAAAAGAGAATCTTAGAAAAACGGAGTAGTTAACCCGATGAAGGGAGAAGAGAACTCTTATTACATCTTATTAAGCTCCAAACTCAAGACTTTTTAAAGAATGAATTCTTTGACTCCCATAATCTTAAGGAAGCTTTAGAGTTTTTATTACCATGGTTCCAACTTTGCTTGTGATACTTGGACAAGTCTTTGAACTCTAGGATCTTTAAGTGATGACATAAATAAACATGCCATGCATTGATTCTTTTAGCCATTATAAAATAAAGTGAGAGCATAAAATAAATATGATGCATCCTCTTTATTATCTTTAGAGATTAAGTGACAACTTGAAACATAAACATGAAATGCAAGCTTGAAAATTTAAACATGAGGTACAAGTTCATTTATTTATTCTTGAGAATTTAGTGATGACATTAAAAGTAAACATGATGTGCAAGGCATAAACTTAAACATGGATGCAAGTTCATTTTATTTCTTTACTAGAGCTCCTTCAAAACTTTAAAAGAATTATAATTTCAACCCAATATGTATCTTAGCAAGCTTAACGCCCCAATTTTTACTGTAATCTTTACTGTCATTAGAAATTACCGAATTACCATAGGTAAATATTATATAAAATTTGAGACCAAACAATCCTCAATAAAGGAATATAACGTTAGAAGAGAAGTTAGGAGCAATTCGTACAAGCATTGCAAACCCCGATTTTCTATATGTGTAAAATGACCAAAATGCCCCTGAGGTTATTTTACTTGAAAATGAGGAATGGGCCCCACCCATCCTCAAGGGGATGTTTTGAGGATAATAAAGGATTGTTTGTGTTATGTGTGTTAATAGAGGAGAAGAATCTCAATTTTGAGTTTCCGACCGCGAAATGACCAAAACGCCATGCGGCGCTCTTTTTAACTCCGATAATGCCGGCTAGCCGAACCTCACTAAAATATTTTAAAAGGTGTTTTTAAGTTATGAATGACCCTTGGTTAAGTCAGATAGTCAGAAGATTTGGGTTAAATTACCGTTTTTGCCCCTGTTTGCCAAGTTTTGCAAATTTTGAGATTTTCAATTTGTCTAACGAAACCTAAACAATATTAGGCTCAAATTAAAGCTTATTAAATTCTAATTACTAATCTAGAGTCAAAATTATTTATTTAGATTGATTAGAACCTAAAATTGCTTAAAACACCCAAATTGCTTAGTAATTCACTTAAGCCCTTAACCGTAAATTCTCTAAATTGCATGAATACCTTGCCTACACCTAAATAATACATGGAACACACAAAATCCTCTTCCACAAGGCTGTAATGGCCGAAATTATTGAGTAATAAGTCAGAAAATTATTACACAAAAATCCAAAGAATGAAAACAAAGAATCATGAAAACATGGAAACATGATTCCATGTTTTAAGCCACCAAACAAAATGATTTTTCTTCCTTATTTTTTTTCCTCTAATTTTTGGTCAGATTTCCTTCCTTCCTTTGTCCATTTATGAGCTGCAAAATCTCTATAAATAGGCATGCTTGAAGATAGTTTAGATGCTTAGTTCATAACTTACACAAATTCTAGTCTTAGGAGCACCAAAAGCTTTCTTTCTTTCTTTCTCTTGGCCGAATTCTCCCTTCAGCTTTTCAAGGATATTTTGCTTCATTTCACTCAAGGAAACCAAGTTCTCTTCCTTTCTTTCAAATCAAATTAGGTAGGGAGGTGTTTCTAAGTTCATTTTATGCTAAGACAAGTTATGTTTCTAGCTCAAAAATGATGTTTTCATGAGCTTTCTTTTAAGTTTTCATTTTCAGTTTCTTCTTCCTTTCTTTTTAAAGTATTTCGGCCATATGGCCTAGCTTATGATGAGACCATGGTTTGATGATGAGATTCTTGAGTGTTGGTTGCAAAGCTTTCACAAGTTAGATCTCTAAAACTTGAAGGTTTCACTAGTTTCCAAAGCTTCTAAAATTTCAGTTTTTCTTTCCTTATTTTCCTTTCATGGTTTCGGCCAAATGGCCTAGGAAGGAATGAAATGATGGCTTGATGATGAGGACCTTGAATATGGGTTGTAAATCCATCACAAGTTAGGCCTCTAAAGCTTGAACATTCCATTTAATGCAAAACTTTAAAGAATAATGTTTTTATCTTGAGGTTTGAATATGAAATATGTATTTTTTTTTTACTGTCTTGCTAAGATACATATATTGGGTTGAAATCATAATTCTCTTAAAGTCTTGAAGGAGCTCTAGTAAGAGATCAAGTGAACTTGCATCCATGTTTAAGTTTATGCCTTGCACAACCATATTTATTTTATGTCATAACTAAATTCTCAAGAATAAATAAATGAACTTGCATATCTCATGTTTAAATTTCAAGCTTGCATTTCATGTTTAAATTTCAAGTTGTCACTTAATCTCTAAAGATAATAAAGAAGTTGCATCTCATGTTTATTTTATGCTCTCACTTTATTTTATAATGGCTAAAAGAATCAATGCATGACATGTTTATTTTATGTCATCACCTAAAAATCCTAGAGCTCAAAGACTTGCCTATGAATCATAAGCGAAGAAATGAGATAATTGGAGTTAAAGAATTTATTCTTTAAGAAGTCTTGAGAATTGGAGCTTAAAAAAAAATGTAATTCTCTTCCCCTCACCGGTCCTATGCGGACTACCGCGCTCCGGTTGCTTAAGATTTTCTTCTCCCTCATGGTCCCTGCGATTACCGCGCTCCAAGTTTCTTGCATCATGTTTATATTACAAGTTCTTGCATCATGTTTAATTTTCAAGTCATCACCTTAAATCTTAAAGATAAAGAAATGGAATTGCATATCATGTTTATAATTCCAAGCTATCACCTTATAAAGATAAGATTAAAATAAGGTTGCATAGCATGGTAATAATTCTAAGATGTCACCTAAATCTCTAAAGCTCAAGACTTGCTCCTTTTATCTTAAGTGAAAGATTTAATTATGAACATTCTTTCAAGTTATAAATCGGTCCCATGGTTAAGTTAGGCCTAAAGTCCTATGACTTCTTTCAAGTTTAACAAAAAGAATTAGTTCTAAAAGAGTTTTAAAACTTTGTAAGAATTTTATGGGAAGCTAGTAATTTTATGTGTACTTAAAATGTGATTTGATGCTTATCAAGAATTTGGTGTCATTGATTGATTCCCTGGTTTGTATGTTATAGTTGCTGTTGCAAACAATGAAAACTTATGCATGAAATAAGGACATATTTTGTTCCTGGAAGAAAGTGTATTACTAAGAGTGCAATTTGGAAAGATTCTGGCTAAGGAAAGATTTGGTATTTAAGCGTCCATTGTGACCCACCTCTCTTTCCTGGAATCTCCTAGATGCATGATTATAGTTGATATATATTATTCCAGAATAAGACTGTAAATAAGAAAATGTTAGAATTATTATGAATTGCGAGTTGTAACATGCAAAGACTTATTGGTGACTTAAAATTTATAAGAAAATGATCCTCTGGACCCATCAAACTATAGGTGGTGGAAAGGTGATTCTAGCCCCTAACCTGTTCTCTCAAAAGGGTAGAGTCAGGACTTTAACTTATCAAAAAGGATAAGTATATGCTAGTGATGACTAGTAAGGTATGAGCTCATAACCTAGATTACTCCCAAAAGGGTGGAGTATAGGGTGGCCCAAGGAAAATAATGAGGATGATAAGATTTTAAAGTCACCTAAGGTACTAAAGAAATAAATTATGTGCACCATGTCCATGTGTAGCTATTATGATATTCTTCTGTGCATAACATACATGAGTTGATGATGAGAAATATGATGTTCTTCTATGCATGTTATATTAATGATGATGATGAGGAATATGATGTAATGATAAAGAAAAGTTCATTATAAATATGACATGTTAAGATTATGATGCATTATAAGACGCATAATTAAAATTGGTCGAATCTCGGTAAAAGTATTTTTTGAACTTAAAATTTAATCTTCGTATGTTCACTATTTTATAATAACCCCGAAATTCCTGGAGACTTTGATGATGACACCGTAAAAGGATCCTCTAGAAATCTTTAGTAAGATTCTCACTCCCTTTCCTTTATTTTCGTCATTGTCTTCAGATTCAATGGCGACATTTGTCCTTCGTTGACACCCTACTTGGGAATTCCACTATGATCCGGTGCATCATTCGTATCACTTTGAAGGAAGGTGCTCGTTTGTTTTTTTATTTACGTCGTCCATTTGCACATCCTGTCCTAGTTATCGTTTTTCTTCTACTTCTCCCTATGGCGATGAAATGGTTTTCGAACATGCACGTCCACTTGATGAAAGAATGTTACGTTCTTATCCCGCCTCATCTGCCGTCCATGGTTCCAGAGTATAATCCACGAACGAGATATTCTAAACTGATCCTTCAGGACCCTACTACTCATGCTTATTCTAGAGCTCTCTCCTACTCTCCCACGTGTAAGAGAGGGTAGTGAGGAAACGGTTTCAGCCGAGGTTAGCAAGAAGATCGTCCATGATCCCAGCCTGGTGCATCTCGTGTGCCCTTTCCGAGGAAGCTCGTCAGTGGAGGGTTTCTTCCCCGTTTCCAAGACAGTGGCCCAGAGAGTTTTTAGTAGTCTTAAGAGTGTTATACATCCCAGTTTAGAGTAGCCTTCCTCAGCTTTTAAGGTTATCTAGTTTGGGGCATGAATTTCCTTATAAATAGTTTCCTATGGAGTGAATATGTAAGATATGATGTATGAACTTAACTCACCTTTTGAGTGAGGTTATTGGATATATGTTGTGATGTGCATTATGGATGTTATGTGATGGAGCCAATATGATATATTTAGATTCTTAAATGTCTTATTTTACTACAATTAATCGTTTATGTTATGCGCGGCTCACGATTTCAATTATGTTAAAAAAATGGCTCGTAATTTCACTAAGTATTTTCAAAATATGATGAAAGAACCAAAGCAAAGAGTAAAGTCTAGTCATTAATCCAATACAACCTAGGTGTATTTGGGTAATTACTAGGGTGTTACAAAGACAAAGTGAGCTTTAAAGATTTCATTATTAAGTTATCCTAGAAAACTTTCTTAGGCCTTGGGGCAAAATCAAATGGCAAGAAAGAGAAGTTCAAGAGTCATCTAGAAATGAAAAATTGTTAAATATCATTTTAAACTAAAAACAAAGCTTAACAAGAAATGAAACATAAGTGTCAATATATTTTTCAAGTTCTAAACTCAAGACCTTTATCATAAAAACATAGTTGCTTCAAAACTTTGAAAACTAATGAAACCTTCAAGTTTTAGAGGTCTAACTTGTGAAGGCTTTGCAACCACTCAAGAACCTCATCATCAAATCCTGGTCTCATCATAATCTAGGCCATAAGGCCGAAATATACAAGAAGAAAAGAGAAGGAAAAACGAAATATGAAGCAAGAAGAAAGTACATAAAATCATCATTTTAACCAAGAACAACACTTATCAATACTTGAAATTAACCTTAAAAACAACTCCCTACCTAATTTTATTTGAAGGAAAGGAAGAGAACTTGGTTTCCTTGAGTGAAATGAAAGAAAATCTCTTTGAGAAATGGGAGAAGAAGTTTCAGCCAAGAGGAAGAAAGAAAGCTTTTGGTGCTTCTAAAAACTAGAATTGTGTAAGTTATGAACTAAGGCCTCTAACACTTCTTCAAGCATGCCTATTTATAGAGATTTTGAGGCTCGTAAATGGACAAAGGGAGGAGGAAAGTCTGACCAAATTTGAGGAGGAAACAAGGAGAAAAATCATCTTGTTTGGTGGCTTAAAACATGAAATCATGTTTTCATGGTTCCTTGTTTTTATACCTTGGTTTTTGTGCATTCTTTGACAAATTTTCTGATGCATTATGGACCAAAATTTCGTGCATTATAGCACAAGGAGGATAAATTTTGTGTGTTCCATGTATTATGTAGGTGTAGGTAGGTATCTTTGCAAATTAGAGAATTTACAATTAAGGGCTTAGGTGAATTAGTAAGCAATTTGAGTGTTTTTAAGCAATTTTAAGTTCTAATCAATCTAAATAAATAATTTTGACTCTAGATTAATAATTAGAATCTAATAACCTTTAATTTGAGCCTAATATTGCTTATGTTTTGCTATACGAATCAAAAATCTCAAAATTCGCAAACAGGGACAAAATGGTAATTTTACTTAAAAATTGCCAGAGACCACCCTAGCTTAACTAATGGTTAATCATAGCTTAAAAACATGTTTTAAAATATTTTAGTGAGGTTGAAACAGTTGGAGGAATAAGAGTAAAAGACGCGGGCGTTTTGGTCATTTCGCGTTGAAACTCAAAATTGAGATTCTTCTCTTCTATTAACACACATGACACAAACAATCCCCTATTATCCTCAGAACATCCCCTTGAGGACGGGCTCACCTCATTCTTGAGTGAAAATAACCTCAAGGGCATTTTGGTCATTTTACACGTACAGAAATTCTGGGCTTGTGACTCTTGCAGGAATCGCTCATAACCTCTTTTCTAATGTTATATTCCTCTATTAAGGATTGTTTGGTCTCTAATAAATTACCTAGGGTAAATCGTAATTCTAAATGATAGTAAAAGTTGGGCGTTCCAGTTGCTTCTTGGTAGATCTCCAAGTTACACATGTTGATCATGTACTTATGTCTTAGAAAAGCAATCTAGAAGAGTAGGCCTTCTGTTATTAGGACTTTAGAAGTTGTTGCAGAGATGAGGTTTCTGAAGCTATTTTAGAAACTAATCTTACTTTGTAACGTGGTTTCTAAACTCCTTCTTCTAGAAGCTAAGTTAGTTGATCATGGTGGCAAAAGAGATGACTCATAGTTCAGTCACTTGGTTTTGACTTTGAAATTTCAAATTTGAATTTAAAAAATTCCCTCCATTTCTTGAAGCGCATACTATCACTGATGTGAGCTTTCTGATGTTTATCATTTCCTTGATGATTCTTAGATCTTCAAGTCTTCAATCATTGCTTGTTGATGAACAAAACATTGTGAGTGTGATAATAGAACAATTTGGCTTCAGAGTTTGATGGATATCTTAATTTAAGGTGTATTTTTTGAAGTCTCATCCTACTTTCTGAGTCCTAGACCTTGGTTTCTTGCTCTTGATATGATTTCCTTTCATTCGTGAGGCATGTATACGTACTTTTCACGATATAACATTTACTTTCTATTAAGTTCAATCTCTTATATGAGATAAATCATATTTGCACATGCAAAGTGAAATTATTCTCATTTCAAGTCTGTGTTATGCAATCCAGAATTAGCTGTATGTTATTTCATGAAACTCAAAGTAAACATTAGTTATTCTTCAAAATATTTTCTTTAAAATGGTTTTGGTTTCACTCAAAACATATTGCTTTGAAGCTTGCTGAAGGGTTATGGAGCTAACAATCTCCCCATTTTTTATGATGACAAACCAATTTTGAAGAAAATCTTTTGAAGAGATGTTGAAAGAAATATAATTGAATATGTCATGATAGAAGCTATTCTTTCAAAACATCATGAGCTTGTAACATTCAGGAAGTTCTTTTCTTAAGGCATGATATGGATATGTTCTCAAACATTTTAAAACCTTAAGCAACTTAAATCAAAGTTGATTTTGTTGTTTATGAATATTCTGAAATTACTCTAGTACTTTTTGAGATACAGAGTGGTAATAAACCGAATATTTTCGTTTAAGTTCTTTTAACATAACCAGCTTGATTTTAAGTTAAAAAAAAATTCTGAAGATACACGTGCTTGAATAATTAACAATCAGTACTTGTGATATTTTATCTTGAATGATTTCCTTATTCAGCATTCTTTATCCAAACTTATTTTTGAAAGCTTATGCTCATGTTTATATAAAGGATGTATCAACAAATATTGAACAAGTAAGGCAGGGATAAAAACTTTCAAATAAGTTTGAACATATATATATATATATATATATATATATATATATATATATATATATATATATATATATATATATATGACATGTAACAAAGCATCAATATAGAACCAGAAAGATGTATATATCAAATTTAAGGAGAAGAACTTAAGCGAATTGAAAATGTTTTTAAGAAAATGCATATGCAAAAAGATCTTTGAATGTTATCCCTCTCAATGCATACTCTTCATATTTTTCTCAACACAAGATTTTCTTTCTATCTATTTCTTTGCTTTTTTGTCATCAACAAAAAAAAGGTGTACTGGAATCTAGGAACACCATCATCAACCTTGGTGCCTAACTTCATGAAGAATTTCTAGCAGAAGAGCTTCATGTCATCGTGATAAGGCTTCCATCTAATCTAGTCAATTATTGATCAGGCATTGTTCTCGCAGGAGCACTTGCACTTCTGTAAAGCTTGGCTTGTCTTGGTGCTGGTTAGCTTGAAAGTGCTCAAGCACCTGTCCTGAGATGGTTTATGAACAATTGGATCGATGAGAAAGCATGTACTTGAGGTGGGTTCTTTTTAGAATTGCCTCCCGACTCATTCTTTGAAGATATTTCATCTTTTGAAGCAGATTCCGAATAAGAAAGCCCTGAGCTTGTCCCTTTCTAGAATTTAAGGCCATGCAACATCTCAGGGTAAGCCCCATATTTAATAATTATTTCAAGCCTTTTACTTCATTAGAAGTCTTCAAGAAGAATGATTGATAAGAGGCATTTATGCCACTTATCCTGCCAAACCTTAGTTTTTTGCATGAGTTTTCCTGTGTTTTTAGTGCAATTAATTAGCATTTTGATTTATTCCTCATTGTGAGGTTTTAATAGAATTATTGGCTTTTGCATTGATTTTCGGAATAATTTGTAATTACACCTATTGCGTTTGACTTGTCTTTTTGATATGGTTTTGTGCATAGGAGCTTTGAATCAAGTGCAAAATGTCAAGAACAAGGTTGGAAACTATTGGGAAAGAGTTGGGAGCAAAAGGGAGAAAAAGTATGGCAACTCACATTCAGGGTAAGTGCTACAATGCTGGCAGAGTGACAACCATTAATTTTTGGGCCTCATCATTTTGGTGAGCTGTAGCTGGTGCGATGGAGGATTTCAACTCATTAATCTCTTTGGGCCTATTTTGGCCTATTTTAGAGAGGTATATAAAGGGATAAGTCAGAATTGTAAGCTAGCTTTAGACTCACTTTTAAGTTGCCATTTTTAGTTGCTATTGTCTCTCTTCTCTCTTAAGGGTTCCATTGGTGAAGGTGCTTTTTCTTAGAGATTATGGTAAAGATTATTGCTATTATTTTTAAGTTCTCTTTTATCTTCATTGTTGTAATCCTAGGATGGAGGAGTAGATTTCTTTACTAGTGTAAGGGTTTCTAGATAGATTAGGATGATTTTTGAGTCCCCTTTTGATATTAAATGCATTGATTTTTTTAATGTTCTAAGTTTCTATTCCTATAATTATTATGGTGATTGCTATAATCTTTATGGGGATAACTAAATTGGCGATTGTCATTTAGGGAAACCCTTTGGGCATAAATTGATAGATCTAGTAGTTTATATTTGAGGGAGAACATTTAGAATTAACTTTTGATTGCGGTTAAGCTATAGTAATTGGTTCATTAAATTAATGTAATTTCTAAATAAATTGAGATCTTGTTTATTAGTTATTTGTATTAATGAAATTCTAGACGTCGATTTATCACTAGTAGAATTGATAGTACTTTATTACTAAAAGCCACCAATGGGTTTAATATTTGGTCAATGATAATCAATTTCCAATCCTAAGAATACCTTGCACTAGTGCCTTCTTCATCGTTGCTATTATATTTTAATTTTGATTGCTATAATTTCATTCTTCAAAACCCCTAAATTCCCAACTAAGTATTGAAGCCTCCTTAAGAGATGATCTAGGTTGTGCCCTTTACTACATTTTTGGTACAACTTAGCATTAAAATAAATTTCTAATTTGGGGAGGTAGGCGACAACCTCCGTCAATGATCTTCCTTTTCTTCCTCTTCCTCATTCTCCTCCGTTGCCTTTTCAAGAGTTGTATCTCTTATTCTTAGGCTCTGTCTTTTGAGATGAAATAGCACTTGTTGGCTTCACATGGTCTTGAAAGAACTTAGAGAGTATTTAATTCCCTCCATATGCTTGTACCATTTGTTTTCCAGCCGGTATTGCAAATACTTGAAGATCTTGGTCAACAATTCCATAAGGAACAACAATAGTTCTCTTTAGCATGTAGTCAAAGATTAGTTTAGGCAAGTTTACCTTTCTCTTTGCCAAGACAAAACAATAACATGCAAGTCCATCGCAACCAATAAATGTGTGTTTCCAAGCCTTGGGAGTAGAGAAAATTGGATGAGGGTAAAGACTTGTCACGTCTTAGTGTTCAACATGGAGGTTATGTTGCCAGGTTGATGTTTGGGAGAGTCAATGATAAGTTTGGCGACTTCTTCTGCTGAAACTCAAGACCTATCCACAAGTCATCTTTTGACGTCCAGATGACATCATCATCAAAAGCATGAATAATGTTGGAGAGGTCGTTTGCTTAGCTCTATATCAATGCCTCTAACATAAGAGGTTAGCATTCAATAGCTGTAGCAATTGGGAATAAAAAGCGGTAGCCATTCTAAATACCTGATAGGAGAAGTTTAGGAACCCTTGCTATCCCTAGAAGGAAATGACCTCCAGAAGGATAAGAACTTGAACCATGATCTTTTCTCGAAGCATTTTCCCAGGGCTGCTAGCCGCTTAAGAAGTTCAGCATAGTATTCCTGGTGGGGAGGTTCATCAAACATGAAAGATGTGCCCATGTTGGCACAGACTAAAGCAAGGTTTTCCTTTAGCCATTTTTTCAGGGTTGTATATAAGAAGGAGCAAGAAGGTTGAGGCTTGAAAGAAGTTTAGAGATAAAGATTTGTAAGGGAGCAGGATGCTTCGATTTGTAGAAGAGAGGGTTTGAGATGAGAGGAAATAGAATGGTTTAAAGAGTGTAAGGTAGAGGATAAAGGTAAAGAAGTGATGTGTGAGAAGTAGGGAGTTATGTAAGTGATGTGACATAACTGATTGAAGGTGAAATGACATGGGAGAGAGAAAGCTCAAAGACGTGGGAAATGTCCCACCTTTTCATCTTTTTAGAAAGAGAGGTTCTGACTCTTGAGTCACTTTCTGAAAGTCTTACTTTCTGAGCTTCACTTTTTACTTTCTGACCCCTTTGAGACTCATAACTTATACATCATAACTCATCTTCATATTATGAAAGTATGATCCCATACATATACTTCCATTATCTGATCCTCATCTTCTTCTTTTGAACAACCCATCTTCTTTCTAATCTTGCAAACTAAAAAAATCTTCAAAATGATGCTTGGTCTTGAAACTGATATCTTTTATTGGGCTTAAGCTTGGAGTTATGAGAGAATATCCAGAATGATTTGTGTATGAATGCTTATGTAGATTTAAAAACACTTAGGTTTAAAAGCTTTTTCAAAATACAAACGATCTTCAGCTAATAGCTTTATGAATATATTTGACACTTGGTCTTTAGTATTCATGAACATTAACTCAACATCTCCTTTTTGAACGTGATCGTGGATAAAATGATGTTTGACATCAAAGTGCTTGGATTTAATGCTGGATAGGATTTTTGGCAAGATTAATAGCACTAGTATTATCACAGTAGATAGGGATTTTGGAATACCTCAAGTGATAATCTTCTAGTTGGTTCCTTATAGGCATTAAGGGTGCAAAAATTTGTAGCAACTATATTTCAGCCTTAGTAGAGAGCAATTGTATTTTGCTTTTCGCATGACTGTGATTAGACTTTTTCCAAAGAAGCAACAAGCAACCATTGCTGCTTTTTCTATCAACTTCTTTAGCAAAGTCATCACAATAACCTATAATCTCACAAGAAGTACCCTTCTCATACCACAAGCCAAGATTAGTAGTACCTGATAAATATCAAAGAATTTTTTAACGCATTTAAGTGTGATTGCTTTGGGTTAGATTGAAATCTTAGCACAAGTTCCCACACTTAATTGAATATCCAGTCTACTAGTTGTAAGATATAGTATTGAATTAATCATTCCATATAATTGCTTTATGAAACTTTTTCACTATTTTCATAAGCATCAATGATTTGAGATGGATACATGGGGGTGCTCATTGGTTTAGCTTGATCCATATTAAATTTCTTTAAAGGCTTCTTTGTATATTTTTCTTAATGGATCAAAGTTCCTTCCTTTTGTTGTTTTATTTGCAAAGAGGAAGAATTTTAGTTCACCTATCATACTCATATCAAATTCATTCGCATTAATTTGAAAACTTTCACAGA
The DNA here is from genome assembly GCA_030441495.1 of Dalbergia oliveri. Lineage (NCBI taxonomy): Eukaryota > Viridiplantae > Streptophyta > Magnoliopsida > Fabales > Fabaceae > Dalbergia > Dalbergia oliveri. The sequence goes on along the minus strand of JAMLFY010000005.1, from coordinate 5,398,210 downwards.
GAGAATGATCAATAACACCAAATATGATGTCATCAACATATTTTGGACAATTAGAAAGTTATTATCTTGTTCAAGAGTAAAAAAAGTTATATCAACTTTACCTCTTTTGAACCCATTCTTCAGTAAAGGTCTCATCTCACAACAAGCTGAGGAGCTTGTTTCAAACCATGGAGATCCTTCGTTAACTTGAAGACATGGTTAGGAAGGTCTTCATTCTCAAAACCAGAAGGTGCTTCACATAAACTTCCTGAGAGGAATCCATTTAGAAATGCAAACATTTGGTAGAAAAAAATCCCTTGAAGGCAATAAAAGTAAGTAGCATTCTGATGGTTTTAAGCTTAGCTCCTGGTGCAAAGGTTTCATCATAATCAATTTCCTCTTGTTGATTATAACCTTGTACAACCAATCTTGCTTTATTCCTAATGACTTTGCTTGCTTTCTCGAGCTTATTCCTAAACACCACTTTGTACCAATGATGGTCTTGCCCTTTGGTCTTTCAACAAGTGTCTAGACTTTGCTTTTCTTGAACTGGTCTAGTTCTTCTTGCATACCATCCACCCAACTTTGATCACTCAAAGCTTTATTAATGCATTCAGGTTCGATGATGGAGATGAAAGCATAGTTTGACATATTTCTAAGGGATGATCTGGTTCTCACACCCTTGGAAATATCTTTAAAACCGTTTTGAGAAAATTTTTAAATCAGAAACTCCCTTGTAGTTTTTGTGTCTTTGAAGGTCTTCAACTTCTTCTTCATCTTCAGATTGCTTTTCTTCGTGTTCAGAAGTGCTACTTTCTTATTGCTTTGGAGTTTTGAGCAAGCTTTCTGAAGTGTTTGTGTTCTGGAGATTACTTCTGAAGGTTTGTCTTTCATCTTCTTGCTATCAGAAGTTTCCTTTAGGCTTATTCTTTCAGACTCCCTTCCAAGTTCTTCGAGATCATCATCAAAGTCCTTCTTGAGCTCCTTAAACTTGATGTGAATAGTCTATTCAATGCATTGTATTCTCTTATACTCTCTAAGCTTTAGAGACAGAAGAGTATTCTAGGAAAATACCATCATCAGATTTAGGATCAAACTTTGCAAGTTTGTCCCTTGTGTTAAGGATAAAACATGATGAGCCAAAGATGTGAAAATATGATATATTGAGTTTCTTACCCTTCCATAGCTCATAGGAGTTTTCTTGAGGATTGACCTTAGAAAGATTCTATTTTGAATATAACATGAGGTGTTTACAGCCTCTCTAAAACCTTTTGATAAACCACTTTCTAAAAGCATTGTTCTGGCTATTTCTTGTAAACTTCTATTTTTCCTTTTAGCAACCCCATTTTGTTGGAGTTCTAGGTGCAGAAAACTGGAGGATGCCATGTTTTTCACAAAACTTTTTGAAAATATGATTATCAAATTCCTCCATGATCAGATATAATAGAGCTTATTTGAGAATCTTTTTCTATGCAAATACGTTTTGTAAAAACTTTGAATCTTTCAAATATCTCATCCTTAGAAGCTAGGAAGATAACCCATGTGAATCTGGAGTAGTCATCCATAATGACAAGACAATATCTCTTCAGCAAGGCTAGCAGTTTTGATTGGTCCAAAGAGATCCATATGTAAAAGCTCAAGTGGTTTGGTAGTTGAAACCACATGCTCATTATGGAAAGAAGCTTTGGTTTGCTTACCCTTTTCCAGAAATCACAAGTTGAGTCCTTGTCAAATCTGATCCTTGGTAAGCCTTTAACAAGCTCTTTCTAGAAAGCTCAAAATGAGCTTCATATAAGCATGCCCAAGCTTCTTGTGCTATAACTACTTATCATCCGTGAAGGATGGGAGACATTTTACATCTTAATCTCTCAGATCATCCAAGAATAACATATACGTGTTATCATGGCTCTTACCTGCAGAATGAATTGTTTGGAAGTAGGACTTACTATCTTGCATGTATGAGCATTAAAAACAACATTAAAGCCTTGGTCACACAATTGGCTAATACTTAAAAGGTTATGAGCCAAACCATCAACAAGCAAGAAGAAATTTGGTGAGAATCATCCTTACCAACATTTTCTATGCTTGTGACCTTAGCCTTACCTCTATCAGCAAACTTTACCTGATCTAGAGCTTTTGGGTAGCATATTTCTAAACCAGCTCCTAGATCCTAACATATGCCTTGAGCAGCCACTGTCCATGTACCACTTGTTGTCATGTTCCACATATGTTCTTAGACAGACCTACAACAAACACAATTTTTATTTTAAGTACCCATATTTTCTTGGGTCCTTTTGAGTTAGTTGAGAAGAAGGTTTTCCAACCTTTTTGAAATACTTCTTTTTCATGAAGCATTTGTCAGGTGGATGTCCCTTCTTAAAATAGAAAGTACAAGATAATTTTCTCTTGTTTTCTTGAAGAGAGTTGATTTTCCTTTCTCATCAAACTCTTGCTCATATCCTAACTCGATCTTTTGAAAATATGGCCGTAACTTTCAAGCATAGATCAAGATTCCTTGATCCATTTACCATTTTTTCTAGGTCAGCTTTAAGAAGCTTTGAAGTTCTTTCAAGCTTAGAAATAACCTTTTGAATGGTTTCACTTTTACTTGCAACTTTAGATTCTAAGGCATTGAATTTTATAATTAGAATCTTGTTTTCTCCCTTCAATTCTTCTTTATCAAGCCTTAGATTCTCAACTTTTGTCTTGGCCATTTTAAGTCTTTTTATGTTCTTTTTTTAGGTTGAGATAGTGAGAGAGAGTTTGAGAATCTTCTAGCAACTCTTCATATAACAATAATAATTTATCATAGGAGAGATTAGAGTTGTTTACCTCAAATTCACTTTCTGATGAGTATCCAACCATGAAGCATAGGTTGGCAACATCCATCTCCTCATGATCTTTAGATCCTTCTTTTCTTCCTCAAATTCACTCTAGGTGGCCTGGATCCCTTTCTTCTTGGGGATGAACTTCTTCTATGGACCTTTGAGTTTAGGACAATCTGGTTTAAGGTGTCCTTTCTCCCCATAATGGTAGCAGATGACACTTTCAGACTTCACCTTGCCTTTCTTGTCCTTCTTGAGGTTGATCTCATTATTTTCTTCATTTTGCCTCTCCAGGACCTTGGACATTTTCCTCACTAACATGGAAAGCTCGTCCCATCTTCTTCTTTTTCTTTTGTCTCATTCTCAATTTCTTCCTCTTCATTAGAGGTTTAAACAATCTTCATTGCTTTAACTTTGCTTTCCTTTTAATGAGATGACTTTAAGGCCATGGACTTGCTCTTCTTGGAAGATTCACCATGCATTTCTGAAAACACTACCTCATGAGTTTTAAGAGACCCAATGAGTGTATCCAGCCGAGAGTTTGAAGGTCTTGTGCCTAAGTAATGGTTGTGACCTTAGGCCATTTGGCGGGAGACTCTAAGATTGTTCTAACCATTTGAGTTAAAGTACCTTTTGCCAAATCCCTTTAGTTGGTTTATGATGTGTAAAACGTGGTCATTTTATCAATATTCTATTGATCTGTCATTTGAACATCTTATATTGATGAACCAGCATGTTGATCTTAGTTTCTTTCACTTGATCAGTGCCTTCATATAGCATGTGCAGAGTCCGTCCTATATTTCCTTTACCGTGTCATATGCAATGATTTTGTCATATTTGATTTGCTAAGTGCACATGTGAGTAGGTACATAACTTTTGAATTCAGTTGAATTCTGGCCTTGTGTTGCTTCCACTTACTCAAGATGTAATATCGATTTTTCTTTAAGTACAAATGACCAAAATGCCCTGAGGTAGTTTTTACAGAATTGAGGGAAGCAACAGGAGTCCTGAATAGGTCAACTCAATGGTTGAAGGGGATTATAATGTTGTGTTTATATTTGAGGTGAAAATCTGTTTTCTGAACTTTCGACTCAAAATGACCAAAATACCCCTCCTGTGTTCTACACGGTAAGGTCCGTTTGAGCCTGGAACTTTTCCAAAGTTTGAATGATCTTTGAGTGATATTTGATGTTTAGTAGGCCTGGAGGTCCAAGATTTTAGTGCAAAATTACCATTTTGCCCCTAGAAGTGTATAGTGAGCCTAATGACGTAAGTAAACCTAAGCAATATTGGGCTCTAATCGAAGATTAATTTATTTCGTTAATTAATCTAAGTCAAAATAATTTATTAAGGTTAATTAGGACCTAAGATTTCTTAGTTAAACTCTAATTACATTCTTTAATTCAAGATTCCTAGTTATGGAATCTTGAATAGTATTTCTCTCTCCAATTCCTTAAATTAAGGAATTGTGCCATACCTCATTTGACCAAAAGAATGATTTTAAATTGTTAATCTTGCAAGATTACCCTCCTAATCAAGTCTTGACAACCTTAATTAGCCAATTACCTCACCTAAACACTTGCTTACAAACTCCTAATCAAAACCTTAATCAAAGAAACACCTAAACACATCACTAAACCACAATTACATGAACAAATTTCTCTCCCCTAGGCTGCCAAAGCACCGAAACCTTACCCCCAATTTCCATCACACGTTGATTTTTCTTCACTCAAAGAGCCATGCTTTGGACCATCCTTGAAGCCATACCTCACCATGCCTTGCCCGTACTCACAACCATACCAATCAAGAGATATTTTTCCTCCCTTTGGCTAAGAGAACTCGACCTCTTTGTAACATCCTCCTTAGCACAACCTTATCTTTAAATAATATCTTTAAATCGTGGCATCGTGCTTGAGAAATGTTACTTATTAATTTAGTCGACCTTTCTTAAATATCTATGGCAAGCTTGACTAACTCATGTAATACCTATGCGTAATCTATTAAAACATATGACAAAGAAACACAACCTTTATTGAATACATAGTTAAGTACAAAAGGAAGCTCTACTATGAGCTTTAATACATATCCATTCCCTATTACATCTACATACATATTCATTCCACCAAGTATAGCATAATGAAAGCACTAACTACTACACTAATGAAATTCTAATTCCTATTAGGGAGCATCATAGTCCTCTGGTTCAACCTGGAGACGATACGAAAACACAAAAACATAGGGGTGAGAATTATACAATTCTCAGGAGGGTAGTTCCTCAAATACACAATTCAGGCGTCATCGTTATCATTCCAGCCATTTCGTTTATTAAGAAAGAGTGATCATGCAACATATGTCAAAGGTTCATTTTAAAGTTCAAGAACCATTTTCTAAAGTGGGTCTCTTTTATTATCCAATAACTTGATGTACACATGTCATACTACTTAACATTATAATAATTTACTTACAACTTTACATGCTCTCGGTATATATAAAAAAAATCTTATATACATCAACCCTATCTATTCGTGCCCATTCTATATTAAAGGGGACTTTTCCGTGCCCTTTTTCATAATAGAGGGGACTTTCCTGTGCCTTTCACATAATAGAGGGACTTCCCATGCCCTTCACACAATAGAAGGGACTTTTCTCATGCCCTTTACACATTTAGGGACCTTTCGTGCCCTTCACATAATATAGGGGACTTTCATTTCTCTACTTAGAACATATATCATCATCAAGTTCACATATAAACAATCAATCACAAGTGACTCTCATTCATTTCTTATAAACCAAACCTTAAAGTCACTATCATGCATTCATATACCATAGACTTGGAATAGATATCAAACTATCATAAATTTCTAGCCATTCTCACATTCAGCACCTTCAGAGTATTGTTCTGGGTACAACATTTAATTGCCATATCAAACGACTATCCCAAGAGCCATGAAAATTCTGTATGATACTTTAATGTGTCTAGGATAATTTGTAAAAATTTCAGGACAACAGAGCTCTATAGCTACTTCAGTAAAATATACAAATCTAGTGGTCAGGGGCCACCAATTCACAGAACAGATCCTGGTTCCCTTAACTTTTAACCCTAGAAATTGATGGAACTAATGCACAAGAAAATTTACAGTGACATTTCAATATGTTATTAACTTTGGGTAAAAATTTCATGAGCTAGATCAATCAATTGCTATAATAATAAATTCGGACAAGTTTGTTACTTCAGTTTCAACAACCAAGACAACATCAGACATATTTCGGTTCTTGATTTTCTTGAGGTAGAAAACTTTAAAATTAACACCCAAGAAAATTCATGTAGTCAGTTTAAGATGTCCACTACAACATATAATGTTTCTAGATAATTTAATTACCCACAAATATACCAGAAAATTCGTGATTAATGACTACTCAGGGATACTAAGAATCCAACAGCCTAGTCCCAATTTCCTTTGATAAAAACCCCTTTTTAACACCATCCAAACACACCAACAGAATTCACACATCCATATCAACATATCATCCATCAATACAATCAGAAATTTTGGATCTAGGTCATGCCAAAATAGATCATAAAAATTGGACAAGAAAAGGCAGCAAAAACCCTACTTTGAGTGATCTATTAGCTTATTGGCTTCAAGGCTAACCAAGCTTGCTTCCTTCTCCTTCAAAGCTCCCAATCCAACTTCAAAGCCCTTTGATATTAGTGAGGTGTGAGGAAAAACACAAGGTTTTGATGAGGAATGAAAATTTTGTTCGGTTAGATTGATAGAGAATTGGGTGTAGAACAAGTTTAGTGAAGAACTTTTGATGATTCAACAACTCTAGCTTGGAGTTTTTGGGCTTGAAACTCAAGAACAAGCTCTTGAGGACAACAATGGTGGCTGGTCTCTTCTTTCCCCTTGTCTGGCCGAAATTTGTGTGTCTTGGGAAGAAAAATATGACTAGGTTTCTTATATTAAATGCTTAGAAGATATTTAGTAAAAAAAATCATTGTTTATGTAATAAAGCAACAATGGATGGCTAAGATTTAATTTTGGATTCCAAGATTAAATCTTGGCCTTCCATATGTCCTTAGTAGGTGGACATCATCCATTTGTGATGATGGAAATATCTTTCATGTTAGAAACTATACACCGAAATCTCACCCGGGTAAACCGTACCATTAAACATATTACCCGAAAATTAATTTTAAGTATAAAATTATCATTCCCACCTATTTCTAACCTTATTCCCATGTTTTCCTAATTTCGGCACCTTAGACCAGGTTCAGGTTTCAAAGCCGATAAGGCCCGCAAGGTTACTATTCACTACCAGAAATTTTTTTTTGACAGGTCGTTGGGCCGCCCTCATCATTGGTAAACTATTAGATTTTTGAAATTAAGATTAATAAAGCTCAAATTAATTTTTAATTAAATTTTAGGGTGTTACATTATACCACCTTAAAAGAATTTTGCCCTCAAAATTCCTTTGAAAACAATTTTGAAAAGACAAACTTTCATAAATCACACAAGGAATTCACACATACAGTTCAAACAATTCAATCAAATTCTAAACGTTCTTACCTTAGGTTGGATTCTTAGGTGATGACGTTCTTCAGCACTTATGGTAAAGACCCTACTCCTGTTGTTGCGACTTTGTAGTTGGCTTTGAATTCCTTTGGACACTCCCTCATTATGTGTCCTGGCTTTCCACAATGATAGCATACGTTCTGTCCAGCCAAGCAAGGTCTACCCCATGGTTCTTCCCACATTTTGGATAATCTTGGCTCGTGATTGGCCGTTGTTGTTTACCTCCAACAGATTGGGCTGAAATGGCTTCCTTTGGGTGGGGCCTCCTCATCATCTTGGTCTTCAGTGCCAAGTCTCTTATTAGAAGTATTCTTAGAGATTGGATGATTGCTAACTTTTGTTGGAGTCCTCTACACGCCTACACTTATTTACCATAATCGCATAATCCCTGATCTCCAAAAGACTCACAACTGCCTCAATATCTTCACGTAACCCTCCTTCGTACTTCATGCACTTCCAAGCTTCATCGGATTACGCCATAGATGGTGGAAAATTTGCAGAGCTCTTCAAACTTTGCTGTGTCTCCTATACTCATGGACCCTTGTTTGAGTGCCATGAATTCCATCTCCTTTGCATTTATCACCGAAGCGGGAAGTACTTGTGGTAGAAAGCTTCCTTGAAGATCTCCCAAGTGACTTCAGTGATAAGCTTCGAACAACCCCTGGGTGCTAACCCACCAAAACCTCTGTCCGCTTCCATCATGTAAGTAGCAAAGGCCACTTTGGATTTTCGCACATGGAAGAACCAAGAAAATCTTCTCCATAGCTTTAATCCATTCTCTGCTTTGTTTGGATTGAAAGCTCCTCGAAACGGCAAAAGGTTTGCTTTCCTAAACCATGAACTTCTGGTATTCCATGTCCACTCCTACTCCTCTAGGATTCCCAATTGGTTTCCTTCAGCATGTCGATCCAACCTTTCCATCATCCTTGGCCGCAGCTTGTTCTCTCATAGCTACCCATTTCACGAAAGGTGTCCATCATTCTGCGTCTTTTTCCCACACCCTACAAGAATTATTGAGTTGATTAGGCTCAATACCAAGCTAAGTGTGGAGCAATCCACAACATTCAAAATCAGCAGTCATACACATATATAGAATTATAATGCATGACATTTACTAAGGAAGCATAGCCGTCCATTCCTCAAGGTCCTACAAGGATAACCTTCTAATACCATAATGTAACATCCTCCTTAGCACAATCTTATCTTTAAATAATATCTTTAATCGTGGCATCGTGCTTGAGAAATGTTACTTATTAATTTAGCGACCTTTCTTAAATATCCATGGCAAGCTTGACTAACTCGTGTAATACCTACGCGTAATCTATTAAAACATATGACAAAGAAACACAACCTTTATTGAATACATAGTTAAGTACAAAAGGAAGCTCTACTATGAGCTTTAATACATATCCATTCCCTATATATCTACATACATATTCATTCCACCAAGTATAGCATAATGAAAGCACTAACTACTACACTAATGAAATTCTATTCCTATTAGGGCCATTATAGTCCTTGGTTCAACCTGGAGACGATACGGAAACACAAACACATAGGGGTGAGAATTATACAATTCTCAGTAGGGTATTTCCCTAAATACACAATTCACAGCGTCATCGTTATCATTCCAGCCACTTCAGTTTATTAAGAAAGAGTGATCATGCAACATATGTCAAAGGTTCATTTTAAAGTTCAAGAACCATTTTCTGAAGCGGGTCTCTTTTATTATCCAATAACTTGATGTACACATGTCATACTACTTAACATTATAGTAATTTACTTACAACTTTACATGCTCTTGGTATATATAAAAAATATTATATATATCAACCCTATCTATTCGTGCTATTCTATATTAAAGGGGACTTTTCGTGCCTTTTTCATAATAGAGGGACTTTCCGTGCCTTCACATAATAGAACAAGTTCGTGAAGAACTTTTGATGATTCAACAACTCTAGCTTGGAGTTTTTGGGCTTAGAACTCAAGAACAAGCTCTTGAGGACAACAATGGCTCTCTTCTTTCCCTTGCTGCTAAATTTGTGTGTCTTGGGAAGAAAAATGTGACTAGGCTTCTTATATTAAATGCTTAGAAGATATTTAGTAAAAAAAATCATTGTTTATGTAATAAAGCAATAATGGATGGCTAAGATTTAATCTTGGATTCCAATATTAAATCTTGGCCTTCTACATGTCCTTAGTAGGTGGACATCATCCATTTGTGGTGATGGAAATATCTTTCAATGTTAAAACCATACCAGAAATCTTACGACGGGTAAGCTTACCGATTAAACCGATATTATTCGAAAATTAATTTTAGGTATAAAATTATCATTCCTACCTATTTCTAACCTTATTCCCATGTTTTCTATTTTGGGCACCTTAGTGAATTAGGGTTTAGCGTGGTGAGCCCATGGGGCTTTCAAGGTAACTATTCATTCAGCAAAATTTTTTTTTTTGGAGATGTCCATTGGGCCGCCCTCATCATTGCTAAACTATTAGATTTTTAAAATTAAGATTAATAAAGCTCAAATTAATTTTTAATTAAATTTTAGGAAGTTACACTCTTCCTCTTCAAATCAGCCACAAAGTTCCATTTTTCTATAAATACCAAGCTTGGAAGAACTTGGTTACACTTTAGATCATTTGCCAAGTTTAGTTCTCTTGCTTTTTCTTGCATTTTTTCTCAAAGTTCTCTTCATCTTGCTCTTCATCTTCTTCCTCTCAAAGAAGCCTTCCACCACCATAAACCACCACTCCTTCACCTCAAACCATCTCTTAAACACTCAAACTTTCCATTTCCAAGCTTACAAACTCAAGGAAAAATCATCTTCCTTGACTACTCCTCTTGGCCAAATCCTCCTCTTACTTCAAGAGAAGATTTTGTCTTCTCAACTCTTCAAGAAGCAAGCTTTCTTTCTTTCTTTTCAAAGACTTCCTTAGGTAGGGGTTTTGCTTCAAAGTTTTTGCTTGTTTTCTTCAAGAAAAGTTCTAGCTTTCCCTTGGTTCAAAACTCTTTTTCTCTTCTTCTTCCTTCGGCCAAGTGGCCTTTTTCATGAGAAAACCTTTGGCTTGATGATGAGGTTTCAAGATAATGACTTGTTGATGTCATGTGAGAAACCTCTAAAGCTTGAAAAACTTGGTCTTGGACCATACATGCTTGTGTTTTCCTTCCTTGTTCTTGCTTATATTTTTGTTTTTCCTTCCTTTTTCCTTCCAAGTTTTCGGTTTCCTCTTCCTTTCCTCTCATGATTTCGGTTTCCTTTTCCTTTGTTTGAACAAAGTTTGCTAAAAATGTTAAGTAGATTACAAAAGTTTTGTTAAAGAAAATTAATCCTATGTTTTCAAAGAGCTCTAAGCTTACCCTTGCCAACCTTAAAGTTGGTCGGCCCTAAGAGTTTTACTCTAGATTGAAGCCCATGAGCAATAAAATAAAGAATATGACTTAGTTCTTTGTATTTTGTTTAGACAAAGTGTTGAGCTTTGTGTCATTTTCTTGAGCTTGATGATGAAGTTCAAAACCAAAGGCTTCTTTGAAGTCTTGGTGCTAAGAACTCTAAAGCTCACTTTATGTTGTTAAGATACATATTGGGTTAAGGTTGTGATGTTCCTTTAAAGTCTTGTAAGAGCTCTAGCTAAGATAAAATGAGTTGCACATATGTTTATGTTTATGCCTTGCATAGCATGTTTATTTTGATGTCATCACTAACTCTCAAGAATAACTAAATGGACTTGCATTATCATGTTTAAATTCCAAGCTTGCATTTCATGTTTATATTTCAAACCATCACTTAATCTTTAAAGATAATAATAAGGTTGCATCTCATATTTATTTTATGCTCTCACTTTACTTTCTAATGAAGAATAAAATAAGTGCATATCATGTTTAAGTTTATGCCATCACTTAAACCTCCTAGAGCTCAAAGACTTGCCCAAGTATCTTGCATAAAGTTTTAGAAAATGGAGGCATTTTAATGATGCCATTTCGGCCTTGTGATGATGATGATGGACTTGGATGAGTTCATCTAATCACAAGTGCACATAGTCTAAGTCTTGGAATTTTTCTAAGCTTAGGTGTACTCAAGGAATTTTATGAATAAAGTTTTATGTTTTAAATCTATTCCTTGAGCTAAATAATTTAGCTACTGACCTAGTACATATTTATGTGATTTTAATGAGATTAATTGGTTTCTAAAAGAGTTTTGAGTTCCTAAAATGATTCCAAGAGAAACTAGCAACTTATATGCTTTTAAATCATGAGATTATGTGATTATATGATGCTTATGTTTTTGGTTCTGCCTTGTTCAGTTGGCCACTGCATGAATTCTGTTTTATGGTGTTAAAATGTGTAAAATTATGTTTGAGTGAAGCAAGGAACGATTTAGGAAGTTAGAAAGAACAAGTAACTACAAGGACTTAAAATGTGAATTCTAGAACACTTAGATGCACAAATTTGTAATTCTGTTCCAGCATAATTGGAATTAGGAAAAATGGTTTATAATTAGTGGATATGTGTAGGAATCCCTCATAATTTGTTTAGGAGTTAATTATAGAGCCTTAGGCGAAGACGGAACTTAGAAAGGGTCAAAGACGATCTAGGCCCGTAATCATAAGGCAAAATTCTGCCCAAAATAACTAGAGCTGTTTGGTTATGTTATAAATCATAAACATTAGAAGAAATCATAGGTAATGATCCCTTTGGTGTTATAAAATTCATAATGAAGGTTAGGATAATTGGAACACAAGTTTAAGACTCGTAAGGGCCAAAGCATAAGACACCATGAGATAGAAGGTGTGATGTGAGCATGAGACCGAGTGGGTATACTCATAATGATGTGAATATGTTAATGACCATAAGACTATGTGTATATTTGTGACATGTTGTTGTGATGATGTGGTATGCTATACTTGAGATGCATGAGAATGCGGAATATGAATGAGTTAGGAGAGTATGCTCCTGAATTAAAGATTTATTTGATTGAGAAAGTTTCATGAGAACAATATGTGTGATTTGAGTTATGTGGCATGACTCAAATTTGAGGAAATTCGAAGTATAGTCGTTTATGCTGAATTTCCGTCAAATTTGAGGGACTTAAGAAAGTTTTGAAAGAAAGATTTTAAATGTGACATGCCGAGACGCATTTCTCCTGCTGAGTGAGAGAAAGGAAACCCGTGGAGGGTATGGTCGAAGGAGCCATATCAAAGCGGACAATGTCACTGGTCTTAACAAGATGATGCATTTCGAGATTGAGGCGTACTTCTCCTGTACGGTGAGGAGAAGGTAAAACCGTGAGGGCATCGACATTAGCCTGCCAAAGCGGACAAAGTCACTGGTCTTAACCAGTTGATGCGTTTCAGAAGGAAGAAAGTCCCATGATGGGTGATTCCTTAGGTCCCTGCCGTACTCTGAGAGTCGGGTTGTTATTTTTATGATTATGATTCGCTTATCAAGAGGATAAGTAAGAACTAGTGACGACTAGTTAAGGTATGAGCTCATAGCCTAGTATTGGGGTCGGTCATGTTGTTTTAAAGATCATGATGTCACAAGTTTGAGAAATGAGAAAAGATGAGAAGTATCTTGCTTATGAAAGCGAAAGGTTGATAATGAGAAGTTACATGTCACATATATGTGATTTAATTGTTGATGATATGTTTATTGTTGCTAAGTATTGCCATACATTCATGATTTGCTATGCTGCATACATGCATTAAGATTCATTATAAAAGACACGGACCTTGGATAATTACCTTTATAAAAACCTCATAATGAACCTTTGCATGTTTAACCTTTTTATAATAAACCCAAGGTTCCTAGGACATAAACGATGGTGCTAGGATAGGGGTTTCCTCTTGAGATTCTTTAGCAAGATTCTCACCCCCTTTCTCTTTGTTTCTCTTTCCATTACGTCTCCAGACCGTGATAGCGTCGTTCGTGATCTTCATTGACACCCGATATGGGAGGTGCATTATGACCCAGATCATCAGTCCTATCACTTCAAGGGTCGTTGTGCATGCACATTTTGCATACATGGAGCCCGTTTGCTTTCCGGTCTCTAACTTTTGCTTCACCCCGACCTCTCCCTATGACGATGATTTGATTTTTGAGAGGATGCGACCCCGTGACGGGCAGAACGCGGTCCGACCATCATCTTCGCGGTGCATGACTATTGGAGTACGTGCCACTCATACTTCATTGTGGGAGGGACCCTCTGAGGACTCCAGGATCAATCCCTATTGGAGGATTCCACCCCTCGGTGCCTTTGACCTCCGGTAGGGGTAGTGCGGACACGGTCGCTCGCGAGGCCTATGAGGCGTGTACATCAGCCTGAGAGGCGCCCTCGTCCTCTGGTCTCATGCCCACGCGCCCTCTTCGTTGGGCCACATCCGAGGAGCTTCAGAGTTTGCGGGCTACATCCCGTCCGAGGAGTAGCGTCTTCTGTAGGCTCTTAGAGGGAGGGTTGCTTTAGCTGGTAGTATCTCTTGAGGGCTTTTCCATGTATTAGTAGTTTATGTTTCCTGTTTCTTTCTTGTACTTTATGTTTCATGTCCTGCAAGTGTAGCATCCCCCTGCTTTATGGATTGACGACTTCCCCACAAACCAACACGGGTCTTTTCAGCGTGCTTTGTTCTCACTCACACGCTTCCTGGAAAAATTTCCAGGAGGTCACCCATCCAAAATTACCCCAAGTTAAGCACGCTTAACTGGAGCTTTCGTGATGGGCTACCGAAGAAAGATGCATCTTTGTGGCATAGGTAGTACCAATCAATTCATATAAGCCCTCCTTAACTGTATAGTCCCATACCTATACAAACTCAGGATCCCTCTCATTCAGGTGTGTAATCAGTTCATTCATGTACCCCTCGCTTGGAGGCAAGCCGCTCCTTGTCGTGCCTTCCACAGGCGATCACTCCTGCCTCGTCCCGGGCGTTACAGCAAGCTCTCCCACTTATATGGGTATGACTTTATGCTTTCTTATATTTTAGTTGATGTACTCAGTTGTGTATTAAACCATGATATCTAATATTATGATGGTTGTTTCTATGGTTGAAGTGTTCTTGCTTGCTTTATATTGTATGATCTATTTGCTCTGTTGCTTTATGTTTCGTTCGCAATGTACGTGATAGCTTGCACTTTGTTTTACATATTTCATTTCAAAAAAAAAAAATTTACCCGTATTTTTTCTAAGTAATTTTACAAACGAGTTTTAAAAGGGAAGTAATAACTAATAATTAATCTTAATACGTCCTAGGCGTGTTGGGTTAAATATTAGAGTGTTACACGAGATTTCTCTTGAAGTTGAGGGTGCACCGTTGTCCTGAACTTTCTTCCTTAGAACAAAATCTCCTTCTTGTATTATCTCCCACAAATCAAGACTTGTATATTTTATGAACAGCTCCATTCAATCTCTCATAGGCATAATCCTCATCATCAAAGAATCGGTCTATTTATGGAGTACCTTTTTGCTATATGAACATTTTGTGCCATTTGTCTTTCGGATCTTTGTCCTCTGCAATTGTTAGAATGCTCAACCCCAGAGGCCAAGCTCTGATGCCACTTGTAGGTAAAAATGTGCACAAGAAGGGGTGAATCGTGCTTTGCCTTTTCTTTCCTGTTTGACTTAAAAAAACTTATTCAATAAAAACTATTAAGCTATGAGCTTGAAGAACAACGGAAACAACCTTAGTGACTTCAGAAAGTGAACTTTCTAAACTAAATATGAAATAAAAGCATGAAAGAATGTTTTTCACAACTAACATAGCAAATAGAACAAATATAGAAATAAAATAAGAGATGAAGGAGAAAAGATATATGCACGAGAGTTTATCCTGTTCAACCACCTGCCTATTAGTTCTCAACAATCGTTGAGTTCACTAAACCTTTCTCTCACCAGAGAAGAATAAGGATAGTTTTTACAATAGCCTTCCTAAGCTCTCATTAGTGACCAAGACAACCCCTCCTGTCATTAACCAAGTAGTTATTCACCAGCCTCTTCAAGCTGAACCAAGTAGTCTTTGACTAGGATCTTCAAGCTAAACAAGAACAGTAAAACACCTTTCTGTCACATTGCAAGTAGTCTTTAACTAGCCTATCCAAGCTATGCTCACACTGATCACTCCTGGATCAAGGATATAAAGGTTTTCTTTGGGTTTGCAACTCAAACTAACCTACACTCAAGTTTTCGTAAGATTTATAAAGAAAGTTCTGGAAACACTTGAATGACATCTTTCTAAATATTCTTCCTAGAAAGAATGTATGAACATTGATAAAACATAGAAAGAAGATTTTTACAACTAAAGGAAATGATTACTAGATATAATGAACTCTACAAGCAGAATAGGAGAAATTTTCACAGAGTTTTAGCTCTTTATAGCATCAATCTTTCTTCTTTGAGAGCACATTATCTCTATTTATAGATGATTTTCCTTGTGACCATTTCCTCTTAATCAATCTCCAAGTGACATGTGTTGATTATCCATTTATATCTTAGAAAAGCAATTCTGGAAAGAGTCTCTGTTTGTCAAGCCTATTGCAGAAGGTTGCAAGATGAGGTTTTAAAGCTACTTAGAAACTACTCTTACTTTTTGAACATGGTTTATGAACTTCTTCTTCTAGAAGCTATGTTAGTTGATCATGGTGGCAAAAGAGATGACTCTCCAATTCATTCACTGGATTTTGACTTTTGAATTTTAAAAATTCCCTTCATTTCTTGTAGAGCACATACTATCACTATTTGTGAGTTTTCTAATGTACGATATCATTTCCTTGATGATTCTTAGGTCCTTACGTCTTCAATCATGGCTTGTTGATGAACAAAACATTGCGAGTATAATGATTGATGATAGTTGAACACTTTGGCTTCAGAGTTTGATGGAGATCTTAATTTAAGGTGTACTTTTTGAAATCCTACCTACTTTCTGAGTCCAAGACGTTGATTTCTTGCTCTTGATATGATTTCCTTTCACCGTGAGGCATGTATTCGTATTTTTCATGATATAACATTCACTTTCTATTAAGTTCAATCTCTTTATATGAGATAATTCATGTTTGCACATGTAAAGTGAAATTATTCTCTTTTCAAGTCCGTGTTATGCAATTGAAAATACTTGTATGCTATTTCAAGAAACTCAAGGTAAATATTAGTCATTCTTCAAAATATTTTCTTTAAATTGGTTTTGTTGTCACTCAAAATATTTTGCTTTGAAGCTTGTTGAAGGATTCTAGAGCTAACAAATGGTACTTTCTTTTGCTACCTTCAGGGGATTCACTCTTTACCAAATGGTTGTTAAGTCTGTATTTCTAAATGGATTCCTCTAAGGAAGTGTATGTGAAGCAGCCTATTGGTTTTGAGAATGAAGACCTTCCTAACAATGTCTTCAAGCTAACGATGGCTGTCTATGGTTTGAAATAAGCTCCTCGAGCTTGGTATGATAGATTGAGTATTGATGCGAGCTGTTGCGACTCACAAATAAATTAAAATTTATAAAGTGCTAAGTTGCATCGAAAATATAATAAAGGGCACAACCTAGGTCATCTCTCAAGGAGGCTTCAATACTTAGTTGGGAAGACTTAGGGGTTTTGAGAATTAAAGCAATTAATTTAAATTGAAAGATAATAGCAACAATAGAGAAGACACTAGTGTAAGGTATTCTTAGGATTGGAAATTAATTATCATTAACCAAATATTAAACCTATTGGTGGCTATTGGTAATAAATTACCTGCAATTCTACTAGTGATCAATCGACCTCTAGAATTCAATCAATGCAAATAGCTAATAAACGACGATCACCAATTTATTAGAAATCACATCAATTTAATGAGCCACTTGCTATAGCCTAACTGCCAATGAAAAGTTAATTCTAATATTCTCCCTCAAACATAAACCAATAGATCTATCAATTTATACCCAAAGGGTTTCCCTTAACGACGATCGCCAATTTAGTTATCCCAATAAAGATTATAGCAATCACCACAATAATTAAAGGAATGAAACTCAGAACATTAAGAAAACCAATGCATTCAATATAAACAAACGGTCTCAAACATCATTCCAATTCATCAAAAATTCCTACACTAGTAAAGAAATTTACTCCACCATCTCTAGAGGATTACAACAATGAAGATAAGAGAGAACATGAAAATAATAGCAATAATCGTTGCCACAACTTCCAAGATAAAACACCTTCACTAATGGAACCCTTAGAGAGAGAGAGAGAGAAGAGAGAGATGTAAGAGAGAATAATAGCAACTAAAGTGACAGCCTAAACTGAGTAAAAAGCTAACATAAAAGTGTGTAACAATCCCTTAAATCCCTCTCTAAAATTAGGTCAAAGTGGACCCAAAACTGATTTAATGACTTGTTCTGCATCATCGCATGAGCTTGCAAGTGCTAAATAACTGCTGTAGCACTCACTAGTGAGCTATGCTGATAAAAGCCATTTTTCAGGGTTCTGTTAAGCACTCAGCGCTCATGCTGGACAGTACTGATATCTTCATGTATTTGGTCATTTTGGCCCATTAAACATCCGAATTTGCCCTCGGCACTAGAGATAGCAATTGTAGCCCTTTGAATAAGCTTTACAACACCACCAAAATCAACTCAATCGAACATCTGTAACTCCAGATATTACGAAAATACTAACTGAAGGTCAAGTTGGACATCATCAAAATATCAGCAACCTTATTCTTAACATTTTGCACTTGATCTAAAGCTCATGTGCACAAAACCATACTCAAAGAGACAAGTCAAACATAACAGGGTATAATTACAATTTATTCCAAAATCAATTCAAAAGTCAATACTTCTATTTAATTCACACAATGAGGAGTAAATCAAAATCCTTATTAATTGTATCAATAACTCAGTAAAACTCATGTCAAAAACTAAGGTTTGGAAGTAAGATAAGTGGCATAAATGCCTCTTATCAAACTCCCCCACACTTAACCTTTCACATGTCCTCATGTGAAATTGTACAACAAGGACTACACTAGACTCCTAACCTAAAATGCATGATGCATGAAATTAAATGACAATACACCAATCCAATGATCCTAGAGGCATACAGTAAGCTTTCACACTAACAATCAAGATAATTGTAACAAGCCAGGCACAAACAAGGACATAGCACATAGAGTAGAATTCACATATGATGCATGAATTAAGTACAAAAACCTCCCAAGGTTAGTGTTTGCCATTCATTCACTCAAGTGTTTTGGGTTATGATACACACTTAATCACCTCAATTGAAAATGCATTACCATAAGCTTGCTACAGGTCTCATTCTCCATTTTGTCACACACATGCATACTGAATCAAGATGACTTACCTTTGGTTGTAATGGGGCTTAGGTGAAGGTGGATAAATATATAGGCCAATGGACTAAACCTCAAGTCAAAGGAGAGCAAATGCATACACCAAGAACACAAGTGCCAAGGGTACACTTTGTCCAAATTAACACAATTATAGGCCTTTCTTTTGCAATGTGGCACACCTTCAACTAAACTTTTTCATAATTTTTTTTAATTATTTTTTTTTCAATCAACCTTGCTTTTCTCTTTTTTTTTTTTTGGTATACCACTTGCTAAATTTTGAGTACACATTGTTCCTCCCCCATACTAAAATTGGGGCATGTCCTCATGCTCTCCTACACTTATGCTCAAGTACAAATAAGAATTGTCACAAATGCTCTCCTAAGCCTAAAAGGTAGAGAATTTTCATAGTTTTTCACTTTTGCCTAAGGATGTGCTAAAACAAAAGTGTAACACCGTAACAATTAACTCAACACGCCTAGGACATATTCCAGTTGATTATTAGATATTACTCTTTGTTTCAACTTCTTAGATCATACTTGCAAATACTTAATGAAAATATGAGCCAAATTTTTTTTGAAAACATAGACAAAATGTGAGCCACGCATAACATAAGCGATCGTCAATGACAAGCGTAACATGTAAAAGAATAACATAGATAGAAACATCATATAGGCTCCATAAAAGATCATCCATTAGCACACCATAGTTAAACATATCATAATCTACCCACCTATGGAAGGTGAGTTAAGTTTAGTACATCATAGAAAAAACAAATACATAGGAAAGGAAAATACAAAGGAAAACATGCCTACCTAGTGCACCTAAGATAGATAACCTCTATAACAAAAGTCCTAAGCTAGTAGTGGTGTGTGTACTAATGGTCCTCAAGAGATCTACGACATGGCCCTAAAAGGCGGAACATAATTGATCCATAAGTGAAACTCGTCGAGAGAGGGCACACGAGATGACTAAACACGGGCTCTATGCGGGGCGCATGGATGGCCTTTGTGCTAACCTTGGCAAGGTGACCATCTCTTCACTACCCTCCCTCATCTATGGAGGAGTGGGGAGCTCTTGGAGTATACATGGGTAGGCGAGTCCTTCGATGGGTCGGTCTTCGAATGCCTTGAGCGAGGAAATAATCCGGAAATCGCAAACTGTAGACGCGGTGGTGTACGTACGAAGGATCCTCTTGTTGTGCACATGCGCATGCTCAAAAACCATGTCGTCGCTATACGGGGAGGTTGAAGATAAACGGTAGCTAGAAACAGGGTGTGCAATAGGCGTCCATGAACATAAAGACTAACGAAGCACGTCCCTCAAGATGGTAAGACCGATGCTTGGGGTCAAAATGAACTTCCAAGTGGGGTGTCAATGAAGAGGATGAACGTCATCAGAATCTAAAGACATGATGGAAAGGAAGAAGAGGGAGTGAGAATCTTACTAAAGAATCTCGTAGGGTATCCTCCTATCTAAGTGACATCATCAACGTCTTCAGGGACCTTGAGTTTTATTATGAAATAGTGAGCATGCAAAGATTCATTTACCAAGTTCTAAAACATCAATTACCGAGGTCCTTCTGTAACATCCTAGTTTTCTTCAGATATTAATTGAGGAAAACTTAATAGGAATATTAGAATTCTGGAGACGTGGTTATGATGAGCACGGCTCCATGAGCGAGTACCCAAAAAAAAAAAATTGAATAGTACTTCGCGGCCGCAGCCCGGGCCATGAAACTGGAGAATTTGGGACCCAGAGGTGCCCCAAAGTTAGGAAACATGAAAATAAGATTAGACATGTGTGGAAATGATAATGTTATGCTTAGAATTGCTTTACGGGTAATATTGGAGTATGGGTACGGTGTTTACCCGTTCGGTGAGATTTCGATGTGCGGTTTTTAACACCGAAAGACACTCCCATTACTACAACTAGATAATATCCCCAAATCAAGACAAGTGGAAGGCCAAGATTTAATCTTGGAATCCAAGATCAAATCCTAGCCATCCATCATAGCCTAGTCACCAAATTCATCATGATTTTTTGACAAATATCTTGCCTTGCATTTATTACAAGCCTAGTCACTTAATCTTCTTAACCAAGCCATCCTCAAACTCGGCCTTGCAAGGGAAAAACTAGAAGGAGAAGTGCCTCCATAGCCAAGAGCTCCATCTTTCTTTCATCTCACAAAAACCATAGCTTAGAATCATCAAAACCCAAATCTTCCTTCACAAAAATTGATCTACACTTCCACCTCTACAATTATAACCGATTGAAATTTCAAAATTCTCATCCTTCTTTCACATCCATCATTGATCAGAGGAGGGTTTGAAGTTGTGTGGGAGTTTTGGTTGTGAAGAAATCCCACCTTGAAGCAAGCTAGAGATAGAAACTTGTTGAACCTTCAAGTGTAGGGTTTTCTGCCTTTCTTGTGAAATTTTTCAATTCTGTTTTAGCTTGCCCTAATTCTGAAAATTTTGATGATATTGATGATTAACATATTGATATTGATGTATGAATTTTTGTGTTGTGTCTGGATGGTTTTAAAATGGATTTTTCCTCAAGTGAAAATTGGAACTAGGTTGCTTGCTGATTTCTGTTCTGGAATCAGAAGTCTTCACGAATTTTCTGGAAATTTTGTGGGTGGTTTCATGAGCCATGAAAATTGTATGTTGTAGTTAACCTCTTAGACTAAACACAAGATTTTTCTTAGGGGCTAATTCTAAGGTTTGATGCCTCAAAAAAATTAGGAACCGAATTATAACTGCTTGAAATTGTTGAAACTGAAGTAACAAACTTGCCCAATTTTTCATCATAGCAATTGATTGAGATAGCTCCTGAAATTTTTACACAAGACTAATAACATGTTGAAATACCTCTGTGAATTTTCTTGTACCATGATTCCATCGAATTCTAGGGCTAAATATTTTGAGAACACAAGTCTGGACTATGAATTTGTGACTTCTAACCACCAGATTTGCCTATTTTATTGTAGTGGTTATATAACTCTGATTGCCCTGAAATTTTTACAGGTTGTTTTAGACACATTGAAGTGTCATGTGAAATTTTCCTTAAGGTTGGAATGGTTGTTTGGTATGGTAATAAACTGTTGTGCCTGGAACTTCAATTCTGCCAGGATAATGAGATGTGGAAATGACTGAAATTCTATGATAGTATGTACATATCTTACTTTGTATGTTTGAAACATATGGGGAAAAAGAAACAAGGCTTAGAAAGAATTGAGAGGGAAGGCAAAAAGAAGGACTTCCTAGAAAAGTATTGAGTCGATAACGTATTGGCTAGGCATAGACCTATGAGTGATCCGGAAATGGAAAAAAATGAAGTTCGATGATCTCAATAGGAATGAGCTCATGTCCTGAGTCTATGGTCCTCTGTGAAATGTGAATGCATCTCTCTGAGAATAAGCCTTCCTTATGTTGAGAAAATTGAGAAAGATATGAGAAATGGAGTTTCTGATTGTACATATTATTATTCAATCGATTATTATGATATTATCCATAGTTCCCCGGCCTTGGGTTTTCAAGAATTCTGTGTATGACTTTGTATGAATATTGTATATGCATGAATTGCTTATCCCTACTGTGTGTAGTATATGGGGAAACTACCCTACTGAGAATTTTATAATATTCTCACCCTGAGTTGTATGTATTATATTGTTCAGATTCGCAGATGTCGTCCCTGGTGTTTTTCTGTGATTCGCCACAATGGGCGTGGCAATACGATCCTTTGAACTGCATGTATGCTGTTGGTTATTCCAGTTCCTATCTACATGTTCTTTGATCGTTCCTTCAGTACTTCGGTCTTTGCCGTGGACTTCACCCGCTTTCCTTATGACGGTGTGCCCCTTCACATGGCCCATCCTAGCGTTTGAGATCCCTTGCTCCACCCGTATATCACCAGGGCGCACCGTTTCGTCATCCTCCTCATCTGACTAGATCCTCTAGGACCCCTGTGCCCCGCGGAGGTGAGGTCATCGCCCGATGGCCAACGCTTCCTGCACGAGGAGTGAGAGCCTTCAGAAGATGCATTGTACATAGAAATAGGATAGTCTTAGGACCTTCCTGGCCTGAACTGACGTATTATTAGTCTTCTTTGCTACGTCTATTGGATGTTATTTTGAGCAAGTTGGGTTTTCGGTAGGAGGAACTAGTCTTGTTCACTAGAGATTTTGACTAGTTAGGGTTGTTCTGGTTACCTCTTATGATAATGTACATATTGTAACTTAATCTTAGGTCCATATATATCTATTTGATTTTGGCTACGACTATATATGTAGTACACTTCTTTATTCCTGCATGTTACGACTAGTGCATATTCAAAACATTAGTAATACCCCGCTAACTACCATGTTAGTACTCGAAGAATGTAGGAGTGGGTGTTACACCTTCCATTTTATCATGCTTCTTGTAAGGAATGCATCATACTTATTATGATATGCAACATCAACCTTGTAGCATACATCTAACTTCATAGCAAACATAATATGCATAGAACATGATTCATGCATGAAATTCTTTGGTTCATTAGGTGACTTAAATTTAGTTCACTTTCACTCTTGGGGCCACTCTATAACTCTTCCCTTTTGAGAGTACTTCTAGGTTATGAGCTCATACCTCACTAGTCGTCACTAGCGTATACTTATCCCTTTTGATAAGTTAAAGTCCAGACTTAAAAGTACGGGTTAAAGGGCAATAATCACCTTTTCATCACCTATAGTTTGATGAGTCTAAAGGATCATTTTCTCATGTTTCAGTCACCTTAAGTCTTAGCATGTTATATCAAGATGCAATACATAATGCATAAATATCATAGTTCTTCATATATTTCGAACACAAGAATTTCCTATGTTTCCAAAGAAACAATAACATGCAAGATGATGAATTCTAACTTTAGAGATCAAGTATTCACATAGCCTCAAATATCAGATGAATAAATCATCTCAAATCATCAACATATAATCATTCCCTTAAATAGCCAAACCCCTAAATTGGATAACTCTAATTGTCAAATTATTTTCTTATGCATCTAAGGGATTTATTATCATCATTACCACTAATTATTTAGCTCAAGAACATCATTAATCAAAGTTGGACAGCATAGGTAGTAAAAAGAATTCAATTCTTTACGTGCTAGAAGTTGCATTTTACACCTTTTCTCATTACCGGCTTTTCCTATGATCCTAAAATTAATTCCTAAACCATTATAGGTCATTCTTACTTAAGTAAACATGGTACAACCTGATTTTACAAACTTTAAAGGGTGCTGGAACAAAATGTATAATTCTTTTTCTTAGGAGTTCTAGAAATCTTGTTTTCAATTCTTTTGGCTACTAGGCTTGCCTAAAGTGCCAAGAACAATTATCACATCAAAAGGCAAAGTATTTAACACATTTAAATCATCCAAAATAGAATCTAAAGATGCTGGAAAGTTAAAGACAAGTCTGAAAATAATGAGTCCCATGAGCATAAAGTAAGGCATTTCTAGTAACTAAGCTTCATTCTTTAACACAACTTCTAAGTTACGAGATATAATAAATATGCTTAGATAAGGAAATATAAACATAAATGCAAGTTTAATTCTTTATTTTAGTGCTCTAGGCCTCTTAGTATTTACTCTAAATCACATGTAACTTTAAGGTTGAGATAGGTAGGCTTTAAGATTAATTATTAAGTGATAACTTGGAAAGTAAATATGCTAAGCAAGGTGTACGCCCCAATTTTTACTGTAATTTTTACTTCATTAGGAATTACCGAATTACCGTAGGTAAATATTATATAAAATTTGAGACCAAACAATCCTTAATAAAGGAATATAACGTTAGAAGAGAAGTTAGGAGCAATTCGTGCAAGTATTGCAAACCCAAATTTCTGTACGTGTAAAATGACCAAAATGCCCTGAGGTTATTTTACTCAGAAAATGAGGATCGTGGGCCCCACCCATCCTCAGGGGATGTTTTGATGTTAATAAGGGATTGTTTGTGTTATGTGTGTTAATAGAGGAGAAGAATCCTAATTTTGAGCTTCGACATGCGAAATGACCAAAACGCCCTTGCGGTTGTTTTAACCCGATTTGCTTGCCGACTTAGCCCGAACCTCACTAAAATGTTTTAAAAGGTGTTTTTAAGCCATGATTAACCATTGGTTAAGCTCGGGTGGTCTCGGGCAATTTTTAAGTAAAATGACGTTTTGCCCCTCTTTGTGAGTTTTACAAATTTTGAGATTTTTGATTAACGAAACCTAAGCAATATTAGGCTCAAATTAAAGCTTATTAAATTCTAATTATTAATCTAGAGTCAAAATTATTTATTTAAATTGATTAGAACCTAAAATTGCTTTAAAACACTCAAATTGCTTACTAATTCACCTAAGCCCTTAACCGTAAATTCTCTAAATTGCATGAATACCTTACCTACACCTAAATAATGCATGGAACACACAAAATTCTCCTCCTTGGGCTGTAATGGACGAAATTATTGATGCCATTATGCATCAGAATAATTGCCCAAAGATACACTAAAACAAAATGCCAAAAATTCCCTAAAACATGGCATAAAACATGCCTTAAACAAGGAATGATTTTCCTCCCTTTGTTCCCCATGAAAATCCATCAGCTTTCCTCCTTCATTTGTCCATTTATGAGCTTCAAAATCTCTATAAATAGGCATGCTTGAAGAGGTGTTAGAAGCCTTTGATCATAACTTACACAATTCTAGTTCTTAGAAGCACCAAAAGCTCTCTTTCCTCCTCCTCTTGGCTGAATTCTTTCTTCAAGTTTTCAAGAATATTTTTTTCATTTCACTCCAAGAAACCAAGTTCTCTTCCTTTCCTTCAAATCAGATTAGGTAGGGAGTTGTTTCTAAGTTCATTTTATGCTATGACAAGTTATGTTTCTAGCTCAAAAATGATGATTTCATGGACTTTCTTCTAGCTTTCAATTTCGTTTGTTTTCCCTTTTCTTTTAAAATATTTCGGCCTGATGGCCTAGATTATGATGAGACCATGGTTTGATGATGAGGTTCTTGAGTGTTGGTTGCAAAGCCTTCACAAGTTAGACCTCTAAAACTTGAAGGTTTCACTAGTTTTAAGCTTTACAATTTCTTTTCTTCCTTATTTTCTTTAATGATTTTGGCCAAATGGCCTAAGAAGGAATATGATGATAGCTTGATGATGAGGACCTTGAGTGTTGGTTGTAAATCCATCACAAGTTAGGCCTTTAAAGCTTGAAAATTCCACTTGATGCAAAACTTTAAAGAATGATGTTTTTATGATGTAAAAATAAAGATCTTGAGTTTAGAACTTGAAAGATGTATTTTTCACTTTGTCTTGCTAAGATATATATATTGGGTTGAATTTATATTTCTCTAAAGTCTTGGAAGAGCTCTAGTAAAGAAATAAAAGGAACTTGCATCCATGTTTAAGTTTATGCCTTGCATAACCATGTTTACTTTTAATGTCATCACTAAATTCTCAAGAATGAATAAATGAACTTGCATATCTCATGTTTAAATTTCCAAGCTTGCATTTCATGTTTATATTTCAAGTTGTCACTTAATCTTCAAAGATAATAAAGAGGATGCATCTCATATTTATTTTATGCTCTCACTTTATTTTATAATGGCTAAAAGAATCAACGCATGACATGTTTATTTTTATGTCATCACCTAAAGATCCTAGAGCTCAAAGACTTGCCCAAGTATCACAAGCAAAGAAATAAGATTATTGGAGTTAAAGAATTGATTCTTTAAGAAGTCTTGAGATTGGAGCTTAAAAAGATGTAATAATAATTCTCTTCTCCCTTCAGGTCCAGTGCGATTACAGGCGCTCGGTTTCTTAAGATTCTCTTCTCCCTCCACTGGTCTGCGGACTACCGCGCTCCAGTTTCTTGCATCATGTTTATATTTCAAGCTCTTGCATCATGTTTAATTTTCAAGTCATCACCTTAAATCTTAAAGATAAAGAAATGGATTTGCATATCATGTTTATAATTCCAAGTTATCACCTTATAATGACAAGATTAAAATGAGGTTGCATAGCATGTTTATGATTCTAAGATATCACATAAATCTCTTAAGCTCAAGACTTGCTCCTTTTATCTTAAGTGAGAATTTTAATTATGAAGATTCTTTCAAGTTTAGCAAAAAGAATTAGTTTCTAAAAGAGTTTTAAAGCTTTGCAAGGATTCTACGGGAAACAATATTTTATGTTCACTTAAAATGTGATTTTATACAATTATATGAGGTTCATGATTCAGCTTCTATATGAGATTAGTACCAATAAATGATGATGATTTAATATGTTTGAAGTTGTGATAATTATGGTTTATTCTATGCATGTTAGAGATAAAACTAGCTTCCTAGAAAACCGTAAAAGCAAGATTTCTAGAACTTTAGAGAATGAAATTTATGCATTCTGTCCAGAGCCTTTAGTGACCTTAAGAACCAGATTTTATTATGTTTAGATAAGGGACAATGATTCATAATTGGTTTAGTAATTAATTTTAGCATCATAGGGAAAGCCGGTAACGAGAAAGGGTTAAAAACGTAACTTCTAGCATACGTAAAACCTTAAGAACAACTTATTGTCTATGCTACCCCATATAGTCTAATAATGTTCTTAAGGCTTATAATTGATGGTAATAAATCCCTTAGATGCATAAGTAATTAGTTTAAGGTTACCCAATTTTAGAGTTCGGTTATTTAAGGGAGCTCCTTAGAATTTTAGATGACATCTTTTGATGCTTTGGAATGTTAGTTTATATGATGAAGTAATGCCTACTGAGAATTTGATATTATTGAATGATTTCATGGCTTGCATGTTATAGTTGCTATTGCAAACAATGAGAATGTTCATGCATCTTGATGATTATGATATAACATGCTAAGACTTAATGGTGACTTAAACTTATGAGGAAATGATCCTTTGGACCCATCAGACTATAGGTGGTGAAAAGGTGATCCTAGAAAATGATCCTTTAGACCCATCAGACTATAGATGGTGAAAAGGTGATTCTTGCCCCCTAGCCCGTTCTCTCAAAAGGGTAGAGTTGGATTTTAACTTATCAAAAGGGATAAGTATATGCTAGTGACGACTAGTAAGGTATGAGCTCATAACCTAGATTACTCCCAAAAGGGTGGAGTATAGGGTGGCCCAGGAAAATGATGATGAAAGTAACTTTAAGTCACCTAAGAAACTAAGTAAATGCATTATGTGAATATGATGTTCTACTATGCATAGTATTTATGAGATGATGATGAGAAATATGATGTTCTGCTATGCATAGTATTATGAAATGATGATGAGGAATATGATGTGATTTTATGCATAACTATGTTATTATATATGAAAGGAAAAGTTCATTATATACATGACATGCTAAGTTTATGATGCATTATAAGACGCATGATTAAAACCGACGAACCTCGGTAAAGTATATTTTCAAACTTAATAAATCAATCTTAGCATGCTCATTATTTCATAATAACCCCGAGGTTCCTGGGGACGATGATGATGACACAATGCATCATGAGGTGAGTACCCTACTGAGATTCTTTTTATAAGTTTCTCACTCCCTCTATTTTTCTTTCCATCTCATCTTCAGAAACGAAGGAAGCGTTCGTGAATCACATTGAGGTTTCAGGTCACTGAACTTGATCCTTAGTTTCACTCGTATATTTCAGATATCTATCCCTATCCCTGGAGTGTTATTACTAGGTGCCATTAATGGATGTCCTTCCATCCATATATTATTTATGTTTTGTTAGATTGCCTACACCTAGTCTTATTTTGTTGGTAGGCAAAATATCTATGTGATATGTAATTATGGATGTCATATGATGGAGCCAATATGATGTGTTTTTCATGATATGTCTATTCGTTTTCTGCTTTATCTCGATTATCGTTCACATTATGCGCGGCTCACATTTTCAATTATGTTTATAAAAAAAATGGCTCGTAATTTCACTAAGTATTTTCAAAGTATGATGAAAGAACTGAAGCAAAGAGTAAAGTCTAGTAATTAATCAGATACAACCTAGGTGTATTGGGTTAATTATTAGGGTGTTACACAAGGAAATATAAATATGAATGCAAGTCCATTTCTTTATTTTAGTGTTCTATGCCTCTTAGAGTATTTACTCTAAATCACATCTCAACTTTAAGGTTAAGATAGGTAGGCTTTGAGATTACTTATTTAAGTGATAATGCATGTTTCTTCATACTTTGTAAAGCAAAACTCAAGCTCTAGAGGTTTCATTATGATGAACTCATAGTCATCATCTAGAAACTCTCATCATCAAGCTATCATGAGATACCAACAAAACTTTGAAGGCCGAAATTTAAAAGAAAAAAAGGAAGAAACCGAAATGACAAAGCAAGGGAAATTCATCAAAACATCATTTCAAGCCAAGAACAAAGCTTAACAAAGCAAGAAAATAACTTTCAATACAACTCTCTACCAAGGATAATTCCTTTTTCAAAGAAAGAAGCTTTGTCTTGAGGTGAGATGAAGAGAACAAATTCTTCTTGAAACTTGAGAATGGATTCGGCCAAAGGGAGGAAAAGGAAAGAAAGGTTTGTTCTTGGGTTCTTGAACTTGGGAATGGAGGAAAAGGAAAGAAAGTTTTGTTCTTGGGTTCTTGAACTTGGAAATGGAATGGTTATGTGTTCAAAGGAAGGCTTATGGTGTTTGAGTGATTGTTTATGTTTAAGAAATGGTGGAGGATGGTGTTTCTTTGGAATAATGAGGTAGAAGTAGAAGAAGAACTCTTAGAACTCAAAGAAAGGAAACCTTGAAGCTTTGCACAAGTGAGCAAAAACATTACAAACTTTCCTTGGTGTCTATTCATAGAAGAATTGCAACACATGGAGGTGCAAATGATGGAGGAGCCCATTGGCATTGTGGAGGGAAAAGAGAGAAATATATCTCTTTGCAAGGTATGGTCTTGGGCATGGTTCAAAGCATGATGAAGTATGACTCAAAGCATGGTGAAGTGTGGCCTAAAGCATGGTTCTTTGTGTGTAAAATAATTTAACATGTGATGATCATGGGAAGGAGTGGCCGGCCATGTAAGCCAAGGGAAGGAAAAATATGTCATCTAATTGTGGTTTAGAGGTGTGTTTAGGTGTATCATTGATTAGGCTTTTGATTAGGAGTTTGTAAGTAATTGTTTAGGCAAGGTAATGGGTAATTAAGGGTATCAAGACATGATTAAGGAGTTGGTATTGGTTCGTTAGTGAAATAAAACTCATTTTATATAAAAACTATTCATAAACACAATTCCTTGATTTAAGAAATTGGAGAGAGAAAATACTATTTAAGATTCCATGACATGACATCTTGATTTTTAAATTAAAGATTAAAGGTATCTAAGCAATCTTGGGTTCTAATTAACCTTAATAAATTATTTTGACTTTAAATTAGTAATTAGAATTTATTAATCTTTAATTAGAGCCTAATATTGCTTAGGTTTTGCTAATTGTATCATTTGGCCCAAAATACACACAACTAGGGGTAAAATAGTAATTTTTCACAAAAAGCTCCAGGGCTACTCGGACTTAACCAGTCGTTAAACATAGCTTAAAAACATCATTTAAAACCTTTGGGTGATAGGGTTCAATGGCACTTTGTTCTGTAGATAGTCACATGGGCGTTTTGATCATTTTGCACATCGGAACTAAAAATGAGATTCTTCTGCTCTATTAACACACATAACACATATAATCCCCTATCATCATCAAAACGTCCCCTTGAGGATGATTAGGACTAGCGATCCTTATTTTCCCAGTAAAATGACCTCAGGGCATTTGGTTATTTTTACACGGAAAAAATCGGGCGTTACAAAAAGAATGGGTAATAAGGCTTAAAGGGGCTAAACAATGGTAACATGCAAAGGTTAGCTATATGGGCAGGTGGCTAAAAATAAGAAAAATGCCTCAATCATATGCAAACATGCACATGGAAAACATATTTTTAAATAAGACCCTAAGCAAGTTCTAAAATGCAAATCCAAAAAGGGAAGCACACATGAACAAATAAGCATGACACATGATAGTCCAATCAAAGAGGCTCAAAATCTCACAAGTAAAAGGACATGTACTCAATCCAAATATCACAATGAATCCACCAAGCATGCAATACAAAATAAAGTCAATGCCAAGCATGTCAATATAGTGTATATGGTGTGAGCCTATGCATGTAACCTCTAAGGTGCCAAAGAGATGGTGTAAAATGCAAATAAAAATAAATATGATGCAAGACTTAAAACTAAAATGAAAATAAATAAAATGCAGAAAAATAAAAGAGAAAGTAAAGAAAAACCTTACGGTGGGTTGTCTTCCACCCAGAACTTTGCTTTAATGTCCCTAAGTTGGATCAAGACCTTCATGGAGGGTGTGAGCTTCAACCCAAAGATAAGCTAACTGAGCCCTTAAATCTATTGGGGCCTCATAGAGGTACATCAGTCAATGCTCATCAATGGTGCACTAACCTACCCTGGAGTTTTCTAATTCAATTGCACCATCAGGGTGCACATGGTTGACCAAGAATGGTCCCTTTCATCTAGACTTTGGCTTTCCAACCATCAGCTTTTGCCGGGCTCATGGCAAGATCCATTGCCCCTAAGGGCTTCTACCCAACATGGGCTAGTCATGGAGCAGTTGGCAAGCTGATGACTGTTGCTTGGGTGGTGTGCCTGATCTGAAAACTTTGGAAATTCTAAAATAAAGGTGCATCATATCCCATGGAAGAAGAGAAAGTAGAGCAAGAAGGATCTGGATCTTTCAGAGCATATTTCCACAAGCATCATCAACTAAAGAGTCAATGACATCAATGTCAAACATGGTGTGTTCCTCATAGGAATGTTTCATAGCAT
Source organism: Dalbergia oliveri (assembly GCA_030441495.1). Classification (NCBI taxonomy): domain Eukaryota; kingdom Viridiplantae; phylum Streptophyta; class Magnoliopsida; order Fabales; family Fabaceae; genus Dalbergia; species Dalbergia oliveri. The sequence goes on along the minus strand of JAMLFY010000005.1, from coordinate 5,366,631 downwards.
AGACAAGTTGAATTGGACCTTCATGTCCCCTCACTCTATGGATAATGTGGCATAAACATCAATCATGGTTCTAGGTTTTCAAAAATGGTCTACCCAAGATTAATGTATGCTGGCTGGTATTGGTGTCATTCTCCATCTCAAGCATATAAAAATCAACAGGGAATATTAAATCATTTACCTGGACAAGAACATCTTCCAATACTCCTCTGGTCTTGTAATGCTACATTGGCCAGCTGAATTTGCAATCGGTTGGCTTGAGCTCCCCAAAGTGCAAGGACTGATAAAGTGATTTAGGCATAACATTAATGCCAACTCCAAGGTCAGCTAGAGCTCTCGTGATATGTAAGTTTCCAATGGTGCAAGGAACATTGAATGTGCCCGGTCCTGCACTTGAGGTGGTAGATTGCTGGCTTAATAATGGAGGAAGCATTCACCCTCATAGTCACCTTGTCCTCCCAGCCCTTTATTTTCCTCCTATTGGTGCACAGATCTTTCAAAAATTTAGCATATTTGGGAATTTGCTTAATTGCATCCAATAGGGGTATGTTTACATGCACTTTTCTAAAGGTTTCCATGTGTTGAATCAAATCTCCAGTCGTAGTCTTCCTGGGTTGTATTCTTTGTGGGAATAGTAGGGGGAATGAAATCTGGAACTTTCATGGCTTCTGTTAAGCATTGTAGCACTAGTTGACCACTAGCACTCGCCCAAGAGATGCTCCTATGACAACCTTCCATTTGATGGTTCTCTGAGCGCTGACATTAGTTGACGCTACAGACGCTCACCGGCATGCTCTTCAGGCTGATATTCAGCTTGCTTCTTTTTAGGCTTAGTTAATTTTGGAATTTTTGTCAAAACCTTAGAGTAATAGCATAGACATTTCCCCTTAGATTTGGCATGGTCTGGGAAGGTAACTAGGTATTAGGCCTCTGATTTGACTATTTTCATCTGAGTCACCTCCTCTTCTTAGCTGGGCATTTTCTTTCCTAATTTCTGCATTTGCTTCATCATCATCTTTGTAACGCCCAACTTTTACTGTCATTTAGAATTACCGAATTACCCTAGGTAATTCTTATATAATTAAAACGAACAATCCTCGTAGAGGAATATAACATGAGGTTATTTTACTCAGAAAATGAGTATTGTTGGCCACCATCCTCAAGGGGATGTTCTGAGGATAATAGGGGATTGTTTGTGTTATGTGTGTTAATAGAGGAGAAGAATCTCAATTTTGAGTTTCGACGCGCGAAATGACCAAAACGCCCCGGCCTTTACTTCCGATTGTGTGCCGACTGAGCCCGAACCTCACTAAAATGTTTGAAAAGGTGTTTTTAAGCTATGATTGGCCATTGGTTAAGTTCGGATGGTCGGAAATTTTGAGCGAAATGACCATTTTACCCTCTCTTTTGGTTTGCAATTTTGAGATTTTGATTCGTAATGAAACCTAAGCAATATTAGGCTCAAATTAAAGCTTATTAAATTCTAATTACTAATCTAGAGTCAAAATTATTTATTTAAATTGATTAGAACCTGAAATTGCTTAAAAACACCCAAATTGCTTACTAATTCACCTAAGCCCTTAATTGCAAATTCTCTAATTTGCAAAGATACCTTACCTACACCTAAATAATGCATGGAACACACAAATTTCTCCTCCTTGGGCTATAATGCACGAAATTATATGGCCTAATATGCATCAGAAAAATTTGTCAAACTTGGCACAAAACTCAAGGTATGAAAACAAGGAATCATGTTTCATGATTCCATGTTTTAAGCCACCAAACAAGATGATTTTTCCTTCCTTGTTTCCTCCTCAAATTTAGTCAGATTTTCCTCCTCCTCTTGTCCATACATGAGCTTGAATTCTTCTATAAATAGGCATGCTTAAGGAGTCTTAGATGCTTGCTCAAAATTGTACACATTTCTAGTTTTTCCAAAGCACCAAAAGCTCTCATTTCCTCCTCCTCTTGGCTGAATTCTTTCTTCAAGTTTTCAAGAATATTTTCTTCCATTTCACTCAAAGAAACCAAGTTCTCTTCCTTTCCTTCAAATCAAATTAGGTAGGGAGTTGTTTCTAAGTTCATTTATGCTATGACAAGTTATGTTTCTAGCTCAAAAATGATGATTTCATGGACTTTCTTCTAGCTTCAGTTCGTTTTGTTTTCCCTTTTCTTTTAAAAACATTTCAGCCTTATGGCCTAGATTATGATGAGACCATGGTTTGATGATGAGGTTCTTGAGTGTTGGTTGCAAAGCCTTCACAAGTTAGACCTCTAAAACTTGAAGGTTTCACTAGTTTTTAAAGCTTTACAATTTCGTTTTCTTCCTTATTTTTCTTTAATGATTTCGGCCAAATGGCCTAAGAAGGAATATGATGATAGCTTGATGATGAGGACCTTGAGTGTTGGTTGTAAATCCATCACAAGTTAGGCCTTTAAAGCTTGAAAATTCCACTTGATGCAAAACTTTAAAGAATGATGTTTTTATGATGTAAAAATAAAGATCTTGAGTTTAGAACTTGAAAGATGTATTTTTCACTTTGTCTTGCTAAGATATATTGGGTTGAATTTATATTTCTCTAAAGTCTTGGAAGAGCTCTAGTAAAGAAATAAAAGGAACTTGCATCCATGTCTAAGTTTATGCCTTGCATAACCATGTTTACTTTTAATGTCATCACTAAATTCTCAAGAATAAATAAATGAACTTGCATATCTCATGTTTAAATTTCCAAGCTTGCATTTCATGTTTATATTTCAAGTTGTCACTTAATCTCTAAAGATAATAAAGAAGTTGCATCTCATATTTATTTTATGCTCTCACTTTATTTTATAATGGCTAAAAGAATCAACTCATGGCATGTTTATTTTATGTCATCACCTAAAGATCCTAGAGCTCAAAGACTTGCCCAAGTATCACAAGCAAAGTTGGAAAATGGTAGTATCACTTTCAATTTCCTTAAGATTATTGGAGTTAAAGAATTCATTCTTTAAGAAGTCTTGAGATTGGAGCTTAATAAGATGTAATAAGAATTCTCTTCTCCCTTCAGGTCTAGTGAACTACGCGCTCCAGCTTCTAAAGATTCTTCTCCTTACTTGTCCAATGCGGACTACGTCAAGTTTCTTGCATCATGTTTATATTTTAAGTTCTTGCATCATGTTTAATTTTCAAGTCATCACCTTAAATCTTAAAGATAAAGAAATGGATTTGCATATCATGTTTATAATTCCAAGTTATCACCTTATAATGACAAGATTAAAATGAGGTTGCATAGCATGTTTATGATTCTAAGATATCACATAAATCTCTTAAGCTCAAGACTTGCTCCTTTTATCTTAAGTGAAAATTTTAATTATGAAGATTCTTTCAATTTTAGCAAAAAAAAAGAATTAGTTTCTAAAAGAGTTTTAAGGCTTTGCAAAGATTTTATGGGAAACTAGTATCTTACATGTACTTAAAATGTAATTTTAAGCAATTATGTGAGGTTCATAATTCAGCCACTAATATGAGTTTAGTACTACTGTATGATGATGGTTTAATATGTTTAAAGTTGTGATAATCATGGTTTATTGCTAAAGGAATGATTCTATGCATGTTAGAAATAAAACTAGCTTCCAAAAACCAAAGCAAGATTTCTAGGACTCTAGAAAATGAAATTTATGCGTCCTGTCAGAACCTTTAGTAGCCCTAAGAACCAGGTTCTATTATGTTTAGATAAGAGAATGATTCATAATTGATTTAGTAATTAATTTTAGCACCATAAGGGAAGCATGAGAAAGGGTTAAAAATGCAACTTTACAGAAAAGCCTTAAATATAACTTGCTGCCTATGTTGTCCCATATAGTTTAATAATATTCTTAAGGCTTATAATTAATGGTAATGATGATAATGAATCCTTTAGATGCATGATTAATTAGTTTGATAATTGAGATTACTCGATTCTAAAGTTTCGGTTGTTTAAGACGGTTTCGGTAAGAATTTATGATGATGGTTCTTTGAAGTTTGAAATGATAAGTCTATGTAGTGATTTGATGCTTATTAAGTATTTGATATCATTGAATGACTTCATAGTTTGCATGATATAGTTGCTGTTACAAACAATGAGAATGTTTATGCATCCTGATGATTATGAATTAGAGTTGTATTATGATATAACATGCAAAGACTTAAAGGTGACTCAAAATATATGAGGAAATGACCCTTTGGACCCATCAGACTATAGGTGGTGAAAAGGTGATCCTGAGAAAATGATCTTTTGGAAGAAGAATCAAGACTGCATATAAGAAACAACTTGTTCCCCAATCACGGTAGAGGACAAGTGAATTCTATTTGTTGTAAGGAGCATGCAAGTTAGGGAGTTATAAGTGCCAAGCTCCCATTGAAGGAGATCCTGCAAGCATTAAAAAGGGTAGGTTATGAAATAGAAGGTGAAGGAAGGAAAGGAAGAAGGACATTGAAAGGTGATGAAGATAACCTATTCTGAGTGCTTCGAAGAGAGGGAAAGCACCACATAGAGGAGTGTCCAGAAGCTGAAGCTCCTCATTGAAAATATGACCAAACTAAAGGTGCTCGAGATACCAAAGAGCATCAAATAGAGCATCAATATGATCCACCATGCACCCCTTATTTTTAAAGTCTAACCATGAGCTAGCACGTATTTTTAAGGTGCCCAAACCATTTCCTTATGAAAGCAACCGTGAATTCCATGGAGATATAAAACCGTTATAAGCCCAATTCTACAATGTCTGGAATGACATCCCAAGTTAAAGGCCAATACCTCTTCAAGGTGTCTAGTTTGCCTTCTTATCTTGCCATTCGTGCAAAGTCTGATAAACTATATGCAATTGGAGAATCTGGCAATGGAGTGTGCTCACAATCATCAGCATCTGAGTCTATAACAAATGTTACATGAATCGAGGGAATTACTCTGAGTGGCTAGTGTTATACTCAGAAACTACTAAAGAACCCCCAAGTGATACCTATGAAAACCCCAAAGTGACGCTTGAGAAAGAGAGTAGGGAAAAGGGAAGATGAAGAATAATTCCTGAAAGTAATGAAATAAAGTGAGTATGACATAGTGGAACGCTAAGAAACCAATAGCAATTATTCCCATCTTATCTTCGAAGGCCCATAAGTGCAATCAAGAAGGTGGTGGATCAAGCATATGTTTCCAAGGACATAACCCCAGATAGGGTTGAAGGGATTGTAAATGTGATTAGAACAGCTAATGTCATTACTTTCATTGAAAATAAGGTTTTCCCTCATCTAGCGAGGCATCCGAAGGTGCTCCATATCACCCTAAAGTGCCAACGTTGCAATATTGCAAAGGTATTGATTGATGGGGATCAGCTTCTGTAACATCCCCTTGCTTTATGGATTGCCAATTGTCCCCACAAGCCAACTGTCACACGCTTCTTGGAAACTTCCCAGAGGTCACCCATCCAAAATTACCCCAAGTCAAGCACGCTTAACTATGGAGTTCTTTCATGATAGGCTACAAAAGAAATATGCATCTTTGTGGCATAGGTAGTACTAATCAATTCATATAAGCCCTCCTTAACTTATAGTCGTATACCTCAACTCAGATCCTCTCATTCGAGTATGTAATCGGTTCATTCATGTACCCCTCCGCTTGGAGGCAGGAGTCATTCCTTGTTTGTGCCTTCTTGCGCGATCACTTCCTGCCTCGTCCCAGGCGTTACATGCCCACCGCTTCCTTATTGTACACTACAGCTACCAATTGATCCCTCCATAATTGAACCAAATGGGATGATCGTAAAGGCATTTTTTGGGTCATTGAAGGAAATCATGGGTGCCATTAATCTTCAGCTGGAAATTGGGCCAACTACATTCGTGACTAGATTCTAAGTGACGAACATTAAGCCGAGGTACACAATGTTGTTAGGAAGATCCTAGATTCATGAAGCGAGTGCAGTCCCTCTACACTTCACCAGAGAGTGAAGTTTATAAAAGGTGGGAAACTCATCATAGTCAAAGGGGAAGAAGAATTGCTGGTGACTAAGCTAGTGACACTACCATATATTGACTATGAAGATACCTTTTAAATCTTATTCAGAACCTTGATATAGCTGACTGAGCAAAATAGAAAGGTGATGTGCATCAAGTGGCTGCTCAAATAATGCGCAAGACGGATTGAAAAGGGGAAAAGGTTGGGGAATCAGCTCAAGGAATCAAAAATCCAATCTCTTTTCCTGAAAATCCTTGAAAACTGGGCCTTGGGTATGAAGCCGTAAGAAAGCAATAGTCTTTTAAATCCTCCAAGAAGAAGATCCACATATTTGGGACACATTTCCTGAACCTAAGGGTGATGATAGAAGTAGCTGAAGCTGTTAGTACTCTTGAAGGAGCCAAGGAAATACCAGGCTGATCCTAGCTGCAAGCCATTGAATAATTAGGAATCTACACCCTTCGATGATTTATTATACTTTGAGTAATAAATGCTTTAGTCACATCTGTCTATACTTCGATTCTAATTGAATAATAAAATGATTTTGGATGGTTTCTCTTCCATTCTCTTTTTGTGATTTGCTTCTTTCATCTCTTTTCTTTTATTAATTTTTCTCGTCTCAATTCCAAGGACTCCTCTCCTTCATAATCTTTATCTTATGCAAATGATTATGAAAACCCATTGATTGATTATTGTGTTACAGTGGACTTGAATGAAAATAAACAAGAGGAAGATCTTGAGTTGTGCCAACAATTTGCCAAAATCATAAATTCAATGGAAAATGGGGATAAATCCACACGATGAAGTCATCAAAACTTTGGGAAACCGATAGAGATAAGAAAGAAGTGAAAATAGTCGACAACCTATAAAAGAAAAAGAGGGTTGCATTTCCGTGAATTCCTAGACATTTTTGCTTAGACTTATAAAGATATGCCTGGTTTGGACTCGGAGATAATGGCCCACAAAATACAATTGATTGGGGGAATGGAACCTAAGTGACAAAAGTTGCAGAGGATGAGTCTAGAAATGTCACTCAAAATCAAGGATGAAGTCAAAAAGCAACTCGAAGTAGGTTTCTTGGAGGTCCCACCTTACCCAACATGGATAGGCAACATAGTACTTGTGCGGAAGAAAGATGGAAAGGTTAGAATGTGTATAGACTATCGAGATCTAAATAAAGCAAGTCTGAAGGACAATTCTTCTCCCCTACGTAGATGTCCTGTTGATAACACGTAAGAAGTCATCAGTTCTCTTTCACGGATAGCTACTTAGGCTATAATCAGATCCTGATGGAGAGGAAGACTAGGAGAAAACATCATTTGTCACTCATGGGGAGTATTTTGCTATAGAGTGATGTTGTTGGGTTAAAGAACATTGGGGCAACATACCAACGAGCAATGGTAACTCTTTTCCATGACGTGATCGATAAGGAGCTAGAGGTGTATGTTGATGATATGGTAGCAAAGTCACAAGAAAGAGAAAGTCATGTTGTTGTGCTCAGAAAGTTGTTTGAAAGGTTGAGGACTTACAAGTTTCGGTTGAATCCAGTAAAATGTACCTTTGGAGCATCACTGGAAAGCTGTTGGGGTTCATTGTTAGCAAGGGCATTGAGGTTGACCTAGACAAAATTAGAGCTATCCAAAACATGCCAAGTGCCCAAGAGAAGGAGGTTTTAGGCTTCTTGGGTCGTCTAAATTACATAGCGAGATTTATCTCCAATTTGACCCACACCTTGAGCCGATATTCAAACTATTGAGGAAAGACAATCCAGCTAGATGGGATAAAAGTGTCAAGAAGCTTTCAACAAAATCAAGAATTACCTGTCAAATCCACCTCTCTTGGTTCTACCCTCAGGGGCGACCACTCATACTACACCTCACGTGTTGCATGGGTCCATGGGTGCAATATTGGGTCAGAATGGTGAGTTCAGTCAAAAGGAGCAAGTCATTTACTACTTGAGCAATAAGTTCAATGACTGTAAGTCTATGTATTTGGCCATTGAGAAGACTTGTTATGCACTAGTATAGACAAAAAAGAGGTTAAGCAATATATGCTCTGCTATACAACTTTGCTTATATCTTGTATGGACCCCATGAAGTACATTTTTGAAAGCCCGCACATCTCCATGAGGATGTCCAAATGTCAAGTGGCTCGCAGAATTTGACATCAAGTATATGACTAGAAAATCAATAAAAGGAAGCGTGATAGCTGGCCATTTGACCAAGAACCCACCGAGGAATATCAGCCAATAGAGCTCAAATTTCCTGATGAGGATGTCCTGCGCCATAGAAGAGGATAGTAAAAGTGAGGAAGAAGGGGATTTGATATGGAAAATGTACTTTGATAGTGCGATTAACATCCATGGGAATGGGGTTGGATCAATCTTAATGTCTCCTAGTAGAAAACAGTTCCCGATTGTTATTAAAGTGGCATTTGATTGTACAAACAACACGATCGAATATGAATCATGCATAACTGGTCTAAAGGCAGCAATATCCTTTGGGGTATAATACATAGAAGTCTGGGATTTAGCCTAATCATTTTGCAGGTCAATGGAGAATGGCGAGTCAAGGAGCACATGTTGTTATCATATTATGAACATCTCATGAGCTTGAAAGATGAATTCAAGGATGCCAGTTTCCATTACCTACCTCATGACCAGAATCAGTTTTAGATGCCTTAGCTACTTGGCCATGATGACCAAGCTTGATCTGGAAGTAGAAGTATAACCTTTGCAAGTGGCCATTAGAAGAGAGCCAGTATATTGTTCCAACATTGAAAAGCGGCCTGACGCCCATGGTTCCAAATATCAAAATGTTCATTAAGGAAAGGAAATATCCCAATGGATAATGATAATGATAGAAAGACACTCAGATGGCTATCCATGTCATTCTTCCTCTCAGGTGAGGTGTTATACAAAAGAAATCATGATGGAGTCTTATTAAGGTGTGTTGACACTGTAGAAGCTAACTTCATCATATCAGAAGTCCATGAAGGTATATGCAAACTTATGCCAATGGCCACACATTATCCCAACAGATCCTCAAGCAAGGATACTATTGGCTCACAATGGAAAGAGATTAGAGTTTGTTAGAAAGTGCCACAATGCCAAATCTATGCTGATCGAATCCATTTTCCTCATGTACCATTGCACACTTTCACATCACCTTAGCCATTTGCAATGTGGGCATGGATGTCATAGGACCAATTAACCCCAAAGCCTCTAATAAGCATTCATTCTTGGTAACCATTGATTACTTCACCAAATGGGTGGAGGCTACTTCCTATGCCAGGTATAACACGAAAAGTAGTGGTGAAGTTTCTGAAGAACAACATCATTTGTAGGTACGGGTTGCCAGAAAGGCTCATCACAGATAATGCAACTAACTTCAACAATTCAAAGTTAGAGATTGTGTGAGCAATTCAAGATCAAGCATCACAACTGGCCCTCCTGACCAAAGATGAATGGGGCTATGGAAAGCAAATAAAAACATCAAGATTTTAGGGAAAATGGTGATAACCTACAAGGATTAGAGTGACATGCTACCTTACGCATTCACGCCTGACACTTCTGTCAAATCCTTAACTAGGGCAACCCGTACTGCTGGTGTATGGAATGGAGGCGGTGATGCCCATAGAAGTGGAAATACCATCTTTAAGAGTCTTGGTGGAAGCTGAACTGAAGAAGCTGAGTAGGTCAAACGAGATACGAACAATTGAGATTGCTCAAAGAAAAATGACTAACTATTGTCTGCCATGGCTAGTTATACCAAAAAAGGATGCCGAAGCGTTAATAAAAATATTCAAACGTTTTAGCCAGGTAATCTTGTTTTGAAGAAGATTTTGCCTAATCAAGAGGATAATAGAAGCAAGTAGGCACCCACAGATGAAGGCTCTTACATCGTCAAAGATGGCTTTTCTAGAAGAGCATTGATTTTGACTGACATGGAAGGCAACACACTCGCTAAACCAATCAATTCAAATGTTGTAAAGAAGTACTTTGCCTAAAAAAAATAGAGAGAGAGAGAGAGAGAGAGAGAGAGAGAGAAGAAAACATGGTCGCTAGGTTGAAAACCCAAAAAAGGGACCTAGGCAAAAATTAAAGCAAAAAAAAATGAAGAAAAGAAAAAAAAAGTAAAAAAGGCCTGCTTAGTTGAAAACCTGAAAGGGTGACCTGCAGAAATTAGGAACAAAGAAAATAAAAGATTGCTAGATCAGAAACCCAAAAAGGACAGTCTAGGCAAAATTAGAGTAACTCTTAATTAGTATGTTAAAAACCCAAAAAGGTGGTCTATGCAATGGTAAAAGACTGGGCCAATGAACAAGAAGCTATATGGGACACGAAACTGGGGCAATTTGAGTATTAGTGGATTACAACATATTATTAAGCATACAACGAAGGATTGCACTCGTGATCATGGATTTTGAGTATGGTGTAGCCAATGAATCAGTGAAATATGTTGTCACATGAAATCAGACAACAAGTCCTTCTTCCTTTTTTTTAATTTCCCAAGAGTTGTTGTCATCATGTAGATATTCTCTAGTTTGAAATTCAATAAGATTGTCTTCCACTTTCTCTTTTGTTTCTACTTCTCTTTCTTTTTATACATCTTAAAAAAATCATCTTTTTTGTGTCCTCTTTTAAAATTATGCATAATCATGACATTATGATTGAAGTACAGTTAAAGGTCTAATTTGCTAACAAAGCTTAGAAATGATAAGTCAACAGGGGACTTGAGGATCAAGATTGACTCGCAAAGGAAAAGAGGCAACTTGCTTAGCCAACATTTGGAGATGACAATCAAAATGTGGGTTTTGATGGACCTACCAAAAAAAGGGAAGAAAGAAAAGAAAACAAAAAGTAAAAATACTCGCTTGATTGAAAACCCAGATGGGCAATCAAGGCAAAAGTTAGAGCGATAAAAGAACTAGGGCAAGAAGGAGATGTTGAAGTGTCACCAGACGAAGGTGTATTGGAGAACAATAATAGAGAGGGTCAGGACAGCTCACTTGAGAATACAGTTCATTTTCCATAGACGAAAGGTTTCTTGAAGAACAATGCAAATATACCTCAAACTGGGACAATTCTAATTTTTGAGAGTTATTGTCATTATTCTTGTCACTAGCCATTTTCACCATCATATCAGTTTTGCATCAATTCATTGATCATGTCATCATTCTTACATCAGCTTTGCATCATTCATTACATCAATTTTGCTTCATTCGTCATATCATCATCACATTAATCTTGCATCATCATTTCATCAAAGTTGCCAATAATTCATTTGTCTTTACTTTCACATGCCTTTAAATTTCACATACTTTCACAAGCTTTATTTTGCTTTTACATGCTTTCACATTTCACAAGTCTTTTGGATTTCACATTTTACATGCTTTTACAATCTTGTCTTTATATGCGTTTACTTTGCTAGCACAGATTTTAATTTCACATGCGTATTTTGCTTTCACAATTTTTACATTTCACATGCTTTTACATTTCACAAGTCTTTTAAATTTCACATTTTATATGCTTTCACACTTTCATATTTCACATGCTTTCACAGTTTTCACATTTCACAAGTCTTTTAAATTTCACATTTTACATGATTTCACAATTTTTACATTTCATATGCATTTACATTTCACAAGTCTTTTAAATTTCACATTTTACATGATTTCACAATTTTTACATTTCATATGCATTTACATTTCACAAGTCTTTTAAATTTCACATTTCACAAGCTTTCATAGTCTTTTACATTTCACAAGTCTTTTAAATTTCACATATTACATGCTTTCAGTTTTTACTTTCACGAGTTTTTTGCTTCCACATGCTTTTACATTTCATATGCTTTTAAATTTCACATGCATTTACTTTCAGGTTTCACTTTCACATGCTTTTAAATTTCACATTCTTTTTCACATGCTTTTAAATCCCACATGCTTTTTTCTTCACACACATTTCATTGCTGACTTGCCGTTAGCATTGTACAATCATCATTGAATCATCTAGCATCATTCACTACATCATTCGCATTGTCATCATGCATCCATCATCATCATGCATCATCCATCAGAACATTGTGCATTATCACCATGCATTCATCATCACCATCATGCACCTATCATCATCGCCATCCATGCAACATCACCATCATGCATTCATAATCATCATGCATCATTTGAACAAAATATATGTTCATATATTTACTTGTCCCTTATAGCAAAACATCAAAGTCATGGCCTTTATGTTTTTCGATAAGGAACAAGTAAAGAGGGGCAACTGTGAACACCATATTTTGTCCAGATACTTTCATTTTTATTTTATTTATGCCTAAAAAAAAGAAAAGGGGAAGAGGTGCATCACGTCCCAAAAAAATAAAAGCCAACCCATTTATTTTAGCCTTTCCAGCTTACGCCTTTGTGATCCATTAACACAAGGCACAAGAGCGTGGGCCTCAAACAAATATGAAAAGAATTAGAAGATTGGAATATCATATGGGAATTGGTATCAAATTCCCTAAATTAGCAAAATCACAATAAATTAAGGGTCCTTCAATCATATCATAAGTGCGCCCAGTTATATTCAAAAAAGATCAATTAGGAACCAAAAAAAATTAATCGGCATGTGTGTATAAATATGTAAACTTATTATCAGAAAAAGGACAGAGAAATTTGGCAAATAAATGCAACAAAGACACAGAAAGCAAAAGCAAAGGAAAAAGAAGGCAGAGGCGGGTAGCAAGAACATGTTTTCCTTATTTTCTTTTCAACATTAACATCCGCATCATTCAACCATGAAAAAGAAAAAGGATAGATCAAGAACATTACAATATCACCCACTTCCCTAAGCCATCACCCATCACCAACACCCAACCACACCACAACAACCTTGGCCACCACTACCCCTAGCTGCCTCCATGAAGCCTCAGGTCATGACCTCAGCATTGGTTAATGCTAGCGTCGTCACGCCCTGCCTTATGACGCCATTGTGTGAAGCTGGTCAGGCGTTCCTCTAAAGCCCGACAAGCCAGGCCGTGACGAAGTGCCACCATGCTTTCGCAGAGACTCATGCTACTCCTCCCAACCGCTACAAACCAGGCCACTGGAGAAACTCGGCCCAACCACCTCCTCCAGGCCTATGCCGTTGCGAAGCCGCGGTACTAGTTCCCCTTCCACCACTTCTGATGCATCTTTGCTTCCCTTATTTGTATCTTTTTTGCCAATTCACATTACAACTAAGGACTAGATTTAGGCTTCTGTTTTTGGGTCAAGTTTTTGTCTCTTAGTGTAACCTCGAATTTTTCTACTATGCAAAATGACCAAAATGCCCTAGGTCATTTTTGCACGAGAATTGATGGCCGGTCCATGCCATCCTCAATTGGGTATTTTGATATTAGGACAAGGTTATATGAGGTTTAAATACCAATCTGTGCAAAAATCACAATCTTCTATTTTTCCCGTGTACAAAATGACCAAAATACCCTGAGGTCATTTTTCTAGGAATCAAGAACAACCAGACTCGACTATCCTCAAGGGGTTAGTTTGATGTTTGAAGGGGACTAGATGTGTTTTGGATAACAACAAATGTGGAAATCTCAATTCCTGTATTTTTCTGTGCACGAAATTACCAAGACGCCCTTAAGGTAATTTAATGCGAGATTAAGTGACGACTGAGCCATCATCACTCGGGAGTTGGGAATGTTAATTAAAAGGTATATGTGATATTTGGAATGGTCCTGGAGGTCAGGAGTTTCTATGTAAAATTACCCTTTTGTCCCTAGTTAGTGCTAATTAAGCTTAATTAAAGTAATTAAGGAAATATATGCAATATTAGGCTCTAATTAAATATAAATTAATTTTATTTATTAATCTTGAGTCAAAATAATTATTTGAGGTTAATTAGGGTCCAAGGTTGCTTAAAGAAAGTTTAATCTCATTCTTATTCAAAGATGACTCATGAGACCAAAAAGTAAAAAGTAAGGGACAAAAATGTTTTCTCCCTTTTCTTTTCCTAAAGATTAGGAACTATGTTGATGTTTGAAATTTGAATTAATCAAGCTTAGCCCATTTAACCTTGCAAGACAGTTCCTTAACCTTGTCTTGAAAGCCTCAAACACATGGTTACTAGCCCAAATACCTAATTATCAATTCCGAACCAAACCCCTAATTAAAATTACCCAAAAACCCTAATTCCCACACCTAAATGAAATGAAAATTTCCCTCCTAAGCTATCCAAATGGCCGGTGGCCCTACCCCATTTCCTCTCATATGTTGATTTTTTCAACACAACCACACTTGCACACTCTCATTTTATTATCTATTTTTTGGTAAAGTCCTGCTCATCAAGACTTGTAAAAAAAATACTCTTGTTCTCTCAACTCAAGCTTTCTTCTTCTTCATCCTCCACCTTCAAGAACCTCCATTCTTGATCTTCCTTCAAACTATAAACATCAAACCACCACACCACCACCATAGATCAACTCCTAAACACCTAACCTTTCCATCCTCATACACAAGAATACAAGAAAAATCCTCCTCTCATTTTACTTGGCCGAAACTTGCCTTACTCCAAGAGAAGATTTTCTTCTCATTTCCTCACAAAGAATCAAGCTTTCTCACTTGCAAACAAGAAACCTTCTTGGTAGAGATTTTATTTTTAGTTTTCCTTCCATTTCTACTCTTGTCTCTTGTTGTTGTTGTGATCAAGACCATAGCTTGATGATGAGTGTTCTTGATGATGGTTGTAAGCTATCATGAGGTTGACCTCTAAAGCTTTAGGCTTGATCTTTTGTTTCAAAAAAAAAAAGAGAAAGAATGCTTATTTGGTATCTTTGTTGCTATTAAGCTTGATGATGAGTCCAAGAAATGAAATTTTTTGAACCATGGGAATGAAGGACTCTAAAGCTCATTTCCATTTTGTTAAGATTGATGGGGTTGCAAGTTTCACTCTTTAAAGTCTTTAGTTTGTGACCTCTAATAAGATGTAATATTTTGCATTTATGTTTATGTTTTAATGCCTTGCATATCATGCTTATATTTCCAAGCTGTCACCTTAAATGTTAAAGACTTAAAAATGAACTTGCATTTTCATGTTTATATTTCAAATCTTACATTTCATGATATCACCTTATAATCTTGAAGACTTAAAAACTATGTTTATATTTCAAGTCTCATATCATGTTTATATTTTCAAGTTGTCACCTAAAATGTTAAAGACTTAAAATAAGTTGCATGGCATGTTTATGATTCTAGCCATCACCTAAGTCTCTAAAACTCAAGACTTGCCCCTTTGTCTTAAATGGAAATTTTGATCATGGACACATATTCATACATATATATTTTGGCCACATCAAAGTATTGGATTTCAAGTTGTTTTTATTTTATTTTAAGACTTGAACCTTGTGCCTCGAGTGTACAAAAGAATTTTGAAAGAGATAGGAATTTAAAAGAGACAAAAATGTGATTTTGAATAAATAAAAACCTTATTTATGAAACTTTAAGTTTTGCTACTAATTTAAATGGTAATAATTATTTTCTAAGAGGGACAAAATGATTTCATGTGTTTTAAATATCATAGAATAGTTTTGAAAAAAACTAATAACTAGAAAAGGTTAAAAATGCAATTTATAAGCTTTCTTATACTTTTAATTTTGCCACTATTTAGCACGTTTATTACTATTCACCACTGTTGGAACTGTTCATGAGGTCAAAAATATGTTAAAAATTGTTTCATGTGTCTTAGATGTCTTATAAAGGCTTGGGGAAAAAACTAGTAATTGGAAATGGTCAAAAATGTAATTTTTTAAAGCTTTTGAAATTTTAATTTCTGGTACTATTCATTATTGTTCAGCATTGTTTACCAATGTTTGCACTGTTCACATTTATAAAAATTATTAATAATTATTGTAAAAATTATTTTTAGCATCTTAGAAAAAACTAGTAACTAGAAAGGGTCAAAAATGTAATTTTTAAAGCTTTAGAAATGAATTTCCCAAATTGTTTAGCACTTACAGTACTATTTGGTATTTTTCACATGCTTAAAAATTAGTGATAATTGTTGTAAAAATTATTTTTGGTGTCTTGTGTGCTTAAAAGAATAATTACAAGTGTTAGGTTGAACGTTTTACAAAATGTGGAAAATTGTGCTTTGAACTTATCATTATGGAATTTTGGCCAAATAGATTTAATTAGAGTTATTAATGATTTTGAATTTGTCCATGTATTCAAAATACCATTTATGATGTTTGGAAAAAGTTTTAGAAGCATTGGCACTTGCTAAGTGACAAAAATGTGAAACTTTGCACTTGGATCTCTAAAATCTAACAAAATTTGGTTAATGGCCCAAAGTAGTTTTTATGATGAATTTAAATGATTTCTATGTGTTATGGGTCTCTTGAAAGTGTAATTAATTGTGGAAATCATTGATTTTGAGAAAATGTATTAATTGAGAAATTTACACTTTGACCCACAAATGTTTAGAAATTGCAAGTTTTACACCTCTTGGGGCTAAAGTGTAATCATCAATAACTTGGTGATATTAATATGATTGATACGTTATGAAGGCTATGTTCATATGATTTGGTTGGAAATTATATGACTTGAAATAGTTGTGCAAGATTATGTATTGATGACTATGCATGCTTGATTCTTGAATTATGCAAGTAATGATTTTGATTATGTTGTATATATCCTGTTGAACATGGCATATGTATTAGCTAAGTCCAGTCCTTGACTTGGCATATTGGGTAAGAGCATGTTTACTTTTCAATGAGATATTAATGATAACATGCTTATGGATATATGCAAAGAATGTGATACATGCTTATGTGATCAATTACATGATAATTTGTGGCATGTTGTGATTATGTACGAATGATTAAGATGCATGATTGATGTGTTCTATGGCATGAAGCAAATTTGGGGAAGCTTTGTTACCAGCCATTATGCTATTGGATTTCCAAATTTGTGGACTTAGAAAAATTATGAAATTACGAGTATGAAATGTTAAATGATAAGTTATGATGACGGCTATGATATATGCTCATGTTTGCATCTCTAAATAATATGCTAAGATTAAAGGTGACATAAGACATATGGAGATGATCTTCTAGACTCTAGAAATTAATGGTTAGGAGAGGTGATCCAATAAGGTAATCCTTTAGACTCTAGAAATTAATGATTATGAAATGTGATCCTATGCCCCCTATCCTACACTCTGGAAGTTGGGAATTAGCTTATCAGAGAATAAGTGTAAACTAGTGATGACTGGTTAGGTATGAGCTCATAACCTAGAACTCTCATGAAGAGAGAGTATTAGGGTAGCCCTTTAGAAAAGAACAAGAAAGTTAAGTCACCTAAGATAGTAAAGAGTAAATATTATGTTATGACAATTTATATTCCCTATGCCATATTGATTTATTATGATTCTTGTAATGTATTGCAAATGGCATTGACATGTATTCATGAAGGGATATGATGCATTCATATTATTAAGAATCATACTAAAAGACACGACCTAGCTAATGACTTATAAACTTAATAAATGAACCTTATTATGTCCACTATTTTTATAATGAAATCCAAGGTTCCTAAGGATGAAAATGATGATATTTGTATGGAGGTGAAAGCCCCTGAGATTCTTGTACAAGTTTCTCATTCACTCTCTTTCTTTTCCATCTCATCTTTAGAGGTCGATGGCCACTTTCGTGATCTATATTGATGCACCCACTTGGGAGATGTACTACGACCTGGGCAATCGGTCATATCACTTCGTGGGTCGTTGTGCTATTCCTCTATTCGTGTTCTGGACCGTCCCTTTGAGCACCCAGTTACTAGCTTTTGGTTTCAGCCACTCCTATACCAATGATTTTGTCTTTGAGCGTTCTCGCCTTCGCGTAAAGGAGATCCCTTGTGTTACCCTCCTGCCTCTCCTGAGAGATTTTCCAGAGTACATACCCCAGCTGCCACCTTCTCCCCATGCCCAGTGGTCAAACCCGTGAGGAGTCACCTTCCCAGCACTCCTCGGGCGACTCTCACTTGGCCCCATGGAGGTGGGGAGTAGTAGCGATGTGGAGACTAAAGTGTCTTAGCCTTTGAGGGAGTCCAGTCTATCCCTGGAGGAACTTCTTGCCCACATCGTGGTGCTCACGTTTATCTTGTTGGTCGTCTTGTTGCACCTACCGATCTTACCGTATGCTCGAATACCTTTCTTCCTCCGGGAACGACATGCTTAGGAGCTGATAGCAGATCATATAGAGTGCTTGTGCATATCTCGTGGAGAGGATGGCTTTCTTTTGTTATAATATCATGGGTTATCTACTCTAGGCACATCTTGATAGGAGTAGTAAGGTTTAGTAGGCTGTCTATATCATCTATTTATATTTTGTTGACATTTACCCATTGGATTACTGTACTTAGCCTAACCTCTATCTGGGCATGATACTACTTAGCATTTTATTTTGGTGCTTGATTCGAAACGATTATTACTTATAAATTCCTATATATATATATATATGATGACATGTTTATGCTCATGATGTTATTGCCTTTGGATTTTGTGTATATTTTGGAATGTTTCATTTTATTGTATAAGACGGAAGATGTGTTTTATTTGGTATGCGCGGCTCATGTTTTGTTTAAAAAGTTCAAAAAAATTTACCTATAATTTTACTAAAGTATTTTCAAGAGTCAAAGACAAGACTGAAACAAAAGAGTAAATTCTAATAATTAACTTAAATGCGTCCTAGGCACCGTGGGTTAAATATTAGAGTGTTACACTTAGGCTAATTAGGCTTGGAATTCCTGGGTCTTAGTTTTTTTTTTTTTTGTATTCCTTTTATTTAGGTCTGGTCTTTTTGTCTTTTGTTTTCATTTGGGTTTGTTTAATTTGGGATTTGGGTTTTGTTTTGCATTTGGGCTAAGCTTTGTTTTTTTTAAGTCTAGTATGTCTTTTATTTTGTTTAGATTTTAGGTCTTTTTAAATTAAAAACATATTTTCTTTATTCGCATAACGTCAATGGTCATGATTGAAAGATGGATGCCTCCTTCATGTACTGTTGAATTGTAAGGATTTATTGAGTAGCCTTATACTAACTTGAATCTTGTGCAAAAATAGAGTTCTTCTTTTTCTTTTAACAATTTTCCAGTCAAAATTCTTTTTTCACAAATAAAATCAACTAACACATCTTTTTTTAAATTAAAATCTATCAAACACACAAGCATTTTCTACAATAACGACCTAGCTTTGAGTTCCTCATTGCACCGAGGATACGTCGTAGCCAACAACTATCAAGTCAAAATATTTTTTTATAAAATTTATTTTTTTATTTTTTTTTTTTATTTTATCTTTTTGTAAATATATAATTGTTATATTTTTAGGGAAAATAAATATTTAAATTTATAAATAAATTCTCATAATGAGCTCTAGGGTAACCATATTTATATGGACGTATTAGGGGTGTAGTGGGACTTTTCCACCATTCCCTAATTGTAATCAGACTCCTGAATCTCAAATCTTCTTTTTTAAGACCGGTTTGCAAATTAAAATGGTTTTCCAATTTTAGCCAGAATTAAAATTGGTGGCAACTCTCTTTTTTTAAATTGATTGTCATTTTCATCGGTGCCCTCTAGGGACGTTGTGACACACATTCTTTTATTTTAGTACATCCTTAGCCAAAAGTGAAAAACCATGAGAATTCTCAACCTTTTAGGCTTAGGAAGCATTTGTGATTTCTTATATGTGCTTGAGCATAAATGTAAGGGAGAACATGAAGACAAGCCCCAATTTAAATATGGGGGAAGAACAATGTGTACAAAAACAAATTCAACAAGTGGCACACCAAAAAACAAAGAAATGAGGATAAAATTGAAAAAAAATTTATGGTAAAGTTTGAGTTGAAGGTGTGCGACATTGCAAAAGAAAGGTCTATAATTGTGTTAAGTTTGACAAAGTGTACCCTTAGGCACTTGTTCTCTTTGTGTATGCATTTGCTCTCCTTTGACTAGAGATTTAACTCACTGGCCTATATAATTACCCACCTTCACCTAAGCCCCATTACAACCAAAGATAAGTCTTCTTGATTTGGTATGCATATGTGTGTGACAAAATGGAGAATGAGACCCATGGCAAGCCTATGGTAATGCATTTTCATTTGAGGTGATTAAGTGTGCATCATAACCCTAAAAACTTGAGTGAATGAATGGAAAACACTAACCTTGAGAGGATTTTCGTACTTGGTCCATGCATTATATGTGGATTCCACCTTGTGTGCTATGTCCTTGCTCATGTCTTGCTTGTTGTAATTCTCTTGATTGTTAGTATATTGTCATTTATTTTCATGCATTTGTAGAGTTAGGAGTTTATTCTAATTCTTGTATGCTACTTATCATCCTTGTCTTAATTTGATCTTAGTTTCACATAAGGACATGTGAAAGCCTAAGTGTAGGGGAGTTTGATAAGGAGCATTTATACCAATTATCTTGCTACCAAACATTAACTTTTTGCATGAGTTTTACTGAGTTATTGATGCAATTAATAAGGATTTTGATTTATTCTTCATTGTGTGAGTTTAATAGAATTATTGGCTTTTGCACTCATTTTGGAATAATTTGTAATTACACCTGTTGTGCTTGACTTGTCTTTGAGTGTGGTTTTGTGCACAGGAGCTTTGGATCAAATGCAAAATATCAAGAATAATGTTGGAAACTATTGGGAAGGAGTTGGGAGCAAAAAGGAAGAAAAAACATGGAGGCTCACATTCAGGCGAGCTGCCAGCACTCGGTAGAGTGATAACCATTAATTTTTTGGCCTCATCGTTCTAGTGAACGCTGCAATGCTGGAGCAATAGTGGACTGACAAGTCATTAATATGTTTTTTGCCCCAGTTTGGGCTATTTTAGAGAGGTATTTAAGGGATTGTTAGAGACTTGTACCCTAGTTTTTAACTCAGTTTTGGCTACTAGGATTAATTGCTATTATTCTCTCTCCACATCCTCTCCATCTTCTCTCTACATCTTCTTTTTCTCTATTCTTCTCTCTTAGGGATTCCATTAGTGAAGGTGCTTTGTGTTAGATATTATGGTAAGGATTATTGCTATTATTTTCAGGTTCTATTTTATCTTTATTGATTGTAATCCTCTAGAAATGGAGAGGTAGATTTCTCTTACTAGTGTAGGGATTTTCGGATGGATTGGGATGACATTTGAGACCTTTTATTTATATTGAATGCATTAGTTTTTTCAATATTCTGCAATTTCTATTCCTATAGTGTTATGGTGATTGCGTAATTTTTATTGGGATAACTAAATTGATCGTCATTTAGGGAAACCCTTTGGGTATAAATTGATAGATCTATTGGTTTATGTTTGAGGGAGAACATTAGAATTAACCTTTCGATTGTGGTTTTGCTATAGCAATTGGTGCCTTAAATCACTATAATTTCTATATAAATTGAGATCTCATTTATTGGTTATTTGCATTGGTCAAATTCTAAGGATCAATTGATCCTGGTAGAATTACTAGTAATTAATTACTAGTAGCTACTAATGGATTCAATATTTGGTTAATGATAATTAATATTCAATCCTAGGAATACCTTGCACTAGTACCTTCTTTGATGTTGCTATTATCTTTTCATTTAAATTGCTTAATTCTCATTCTTCAAAACCCTAATTTTCCCAACTAAGTGATAAAGCCTCCTTGAGAAATTACTTAGGTTGTGCCATTTTACTATATTTTCTTGGCACAACTTAATTAGCATAAATTAATTTCTCATTTGAAGGTAGGCGACACCTCCGTTTAAGACACAACTCTATATGTTTGAGCAATAATGATGACAAAGGTTTAGGAGGCTATGTTCCATTTTTTTTTTCCATTTAGCAAATTGCTACTTTGAGATAAATGTTTTATATTCCTAAATAGCATTTTTTTATTTATAAATATTGCAATATGATTTAATGCTCATGAATATGATTTTTTTACCATGTCTAATGTTAAAATATTAAAATATTCTTAGTCAAATACTACTTATTCGATCTACTTGGGAATAAAATCAAATTTGTCTATTACACTATTGTCTATTACAATAAGGGTTAGTTAATGTGATGGTTTTAAAATATTCATCGATTCTTTTATTTCCTAAGTAGATATATACATCGCACATTGCATGTATTGGAAAACATTTTTTACAACAACTTTGTGTTTAATTGATATTTGCTAAGTTAGATATATACTAAAATATAAAAAATGCTAACTATTAAATTTGCCCATGTTTAGAGAATTGCAATGTTTAGAGCACTACAACACACCTGGAAACACAATGGGGACATGGCTCACTATGTTCTCCTTTATTCTCATCAAGTATGTAATAATTAAACTCACTCTGCCTCTAAAATCTTTGCATTACAAATATTCAACAAATTTTAGATGCTTCAAATAGTTTACAAATTCAGATTTAACAATCCATAAGAAATCTTTGTTTTTTACTTTGGCCCATAGATTGATCGCACTAATGAGTATATAAAATTTGGACTTTGTAAACAATTAATCAACTACAAGCCCACAATGGCAAAATGACCTACCCATTGAAAGCCCTATCCAACAAAAAAAAATTCTAAATCTATTTTCATACAAAAAAAATTAAAAACACTATCCTATTTGGTCCCACATGAAATTCAACGAACCAATAATATCCTTTTGTTATCTACATAATGTTATCCATTACTAGGTTGCATCCCCCTCATATCTTTTTTGATTTCTCTCAATCTCCATTTTGTTTCAATCTTTTGGGACCACTAAGCATAACCTCACAAAATCTATATCAACTTCCCCAATTTTAACTTGCATAATTGTCAACTCTGTCTCCATTTTCGTCCACAAATAGTATTATACAGGTCAATTTCTTTTCTTTACTGAATATTTTCTTCACTTCACTATTTGGAAGTAGTCTAATCATTTTCCAAAAGCATTTACCTTCCAAAAGGTAAAAACAAAGTTTTGGCTTTTATGTTCAGTACATGTTTCATTTATTATTATTTTTTCTGTTTGGTACAATCCTATATGTTTGAGCAATAATAATTACAAGGGTTTAGGATGCTATGTTCCATTATTTTTGTTTCCATTTAGGAGATTGCTATTTTGAGATAAATGTTTTATATTCCTAAATGGCTTTTTTTTATTTATAAATATTACAATATGATCCAATGCTCATGAATATGATTTTTTTGCCATGTTTAATATTAAAATATTGTTAGTCAAATACTACTTATTCGTTCTATTTGGGAATAAAATCAAATTCGCCTATTACACGATTATGTTACAATAAGGGTTGGTTAATGTGATGGCTTTGAAACATACATCGATTCTTTTTTATTTCCTAAGTAGATATATACATAACACATTGCATGTATTGGAAAACATTTTTTACCACAACTTTGTGTTTGAATTGATATTTGCTAAGTTAGATAAATATTAAAACATAAAAAATGCTAACTATTAATTCTTTGTCATGACCCAATCTTAGGCCGTACCCGCATAAGCTAGATGAACTCACCTAGCCCAAGCAAGCCTAAAGATATTATCCCACTAAATTAAATTACAAACTTAAATACATTAGCTCCTGAAAATCCGCAGCACCTCCCCTAAAAGCTGAACAATCCACATATCAAGTTTAACCTGTTATCCAGTGCAATGACATAATCCAATTTCAACGCCAGTATTTCCAGTTATACAAACTAATCATGCTTAAACTCTTGGTCATGCACATAATCAAAATACTCAATCTATGTCCTATAGTTGCAAAATAGTAGAGTCAATAACCAAAAAGCCTCAACTGATAACAAGGCCTACCAAAAGAGTTTCCTGGGCAAATAGCAATCCAGGAATCTCTCAACTACCTGAAACTCTGGAGGAAACGGAGGGGTGAGTCAACAGATCCATTGAGGACTATAAACAAAGTGGACAAGAAGGAGAAACCGATAAACGTACGAGCATGTGATATAAAACGGGATAGGCTATAAATCATACACATTTCTAAAAGCCAATTAAAAAAAATAGAAAAATATATAATAGGCCATACTTTTTATATTTCTTCCGTAGTTTGAAAATGAATACTCTTCCAAATTTTATTTCTAAGCAAAAATCTCAAACATAAATTACTAAACACATTTTCTCACTATGTTCTCCAATTCTGTATTCTCACATAAACTCTACTTTATCATCAAATACTCAAATACTCATGAGGTTACATAAGAAACATACATCTTATTTGGGGAGTAATCTTAACCCGTCAACATAAGGTTTATTATTTCTCAAATAAGGTTCTTTCAAACTTTATCTCACTAAGAGAAACAATGTGCACATAGGCTATTATATCTCTTCGCTATGGCAAGTGGTAATGTCATTATATCTCTTCGCTATGGCGAGCGATAATGCCATTATATCTCTTCGCTATGGCAGCAGTATTGCCATTATATCTCTTCGCTATGCAGAGGTAATGTCATTATATCTCTTCGCTCCAGCTAGCGATATTGCCATTACTTCTTTCGCTATGGCAAGCGGTAATTCCATCTTAGAACCCATAATGGTTTTCTTAAATTTTTTCATCAAACAAAATATATAAATCTAAAATTCAATCTTCATATTAATCTAACCTTGCAAGTGCCAAATATCATAACTTTTCCAACGTACATTGAAACAACATTTAGCAAAATCATGGCATTATAAAATCAACAAAGGGAGCTAGTAATAATTTCAACCAAATCATCTAGTCATATTAATAACTATCATATTTGAGAAAATCAACTAATCGAACTAACCAATGAATCCAAGTAGCCCAAAATAAAATTTTTATCAAATCTAATAAATTAGTTTCTCCTATAAAAATAATTTAAAATGCCGCTACTATGTAAATAGTCACTCACAGTACAAAGGGATCAACTGGGCCTCTCTGGGGCTTGGAAGGGAGTAGCTCGCTCTACATCAACAGAATCTAACAAACAGAAGCATTTTGACATGTTTAAATAATTTATTTCAAAATGATTTATCAATTAGAGGGTCCATTAAATAAAAACCCCAATTTATAGAACCTAGGGTTCCTAAGGATTAGAGAAAAAGTCAAGCATTGACTCTACCCATTACAATTTATTAATATTAAAGCTTCTAATTTACTAGATTTGTACTTAAAATACTAAACATATATCCATCTACCATTTTTGAGAGCTCACTAGTTCTTAAGATATACCCTAAAGTAACCAAAAGGGAATGAGATTGAGATTGGAGACTTACCTTAAAATTTAAACTAGTGAGTATCAAGTTTTGATGACAAAAATTAACAACTATATGATTGAGTGGTTGAAAGTGGAGGAAGAAAATGAAAAAGAAGAAGAAGAAGACGAAGCGGATGCAAAGAGGAGAGAAGTAGTGAGAGTTTTGGTTCAGCGGAGAGGGTTCTGTGGTTTTAAACCACGTCCCCTTCTCTCTCTTTTTCATATTTGTTTTTCAAAAAAACAAAACCCAAGAAAATTACCAAACCCCCCCCACTTAAATTTTTTTTCCTTTACGTTATAATATCTCCCCTTAAAAGAAATTTGTCCTCAATTTCAAACCTTACTAACCTTGTGCTTCAAAAGATGTGGATATTTCTCGCATAATGGCTTTAGGTTCCCATGTGCTTTCTTCACCAGATTGTCCCCCAAAGAACCTTTATAGATGCAACATCCTTAGATCGTAAACGTTTCACTCGCTTGTCTATTATTGCTACTAGTTGCTCATTATAGTTTAGGTTCTCATCAAGCTCAATTGATTGATGTTGTATGATGTGAGAAGGGTCATGGACATATTTCCGAAGCATCAAAACATGAAAAATGGATGAACTCTTGAAAGGTCTAGTGGAAGAGCTAGGCGATAAGCTACTTGCCCCACCTTTTCCAATATCTCAAAAGGTCCAATGAACCTTGGGCTTAATTTCCTTCTCCTACCAAATCTCAACAATCCTTTCATGGGAGAAACTCGTAAGAACATGTGTTCCCTACACCAAACTCTAAAGGTTGATCTCAAATCTGCAAAAGATTTTTGTTTGCTCTAGGCTATCATTAGCGTTCTCGAATTAATTGAACTTTCTCAATGGCTTCTTGAATTAAATCTAGGCCAACCAATTTGGACTCTCCCTTAAACCATCCAATAGGTGACCTGAACGTCTTCCATATAAAGTTTCAAATGGAGCCATCTAGATACTAGATTTATAACTGTTATTGTAAGCAAACTCCATCAATGGGAGATATTGGTCCCAACTACATTTGAAATATAAGACACAAGCACGGAGTATATCCTCTAAGATTTGTATTGTCCTCTAATGACCGTTTGAGGGTAAAAGTGCTCAAGTTCAACCTAGTTCCCAATGCCGTTGAAAAGATTTCCAAAAGTGAGGTGAATTTAGACCCTCTGATATAATAGATATTGGCACTCCATGCAGGAGATACAATCTTCTCCAAATAAAGCTTAGCATATTGAGTTGAATGTGTAGGTAGTCTTCAAGGTAAAAAGTGTGAGATTTTGTCAAGCGTCTACAATCACCCAAGCTGAATCATAACCCCTCACGGTTTTGGCAATCCTGTCATAAAATCCATTGTGATTCTCTCCCACTTCCACTCAGGTATTTCAATCTGTTGGAGCAATCCACAGGCTTTTAATGTTCGGCCTTCACTTTGACATACTAAACATTTAGAAACAAACTCAGCAACTTCCTTTTTTATTCCTTCCCACCAATAGAACTCTTTCAAGTCTTGATACATTTTTGTGGAACCTGGATGAATGGTATAAGAAGAATGATATACTTCCTCTAATATTTTCAGATTGCTACATTAGGAACACATAAGCGTTTGCCAAGATGCAAAATGCGATCAGAATCAACAACAAACTTTGAAGCTTTGCTTGCTTGGACCTCTTTCACAACCTTCTTCAAAAAGGGATCTTCTTGATTACCCTTAATATCATCCAATAAGATAGAACGGACTTGAACATAAGCTAAAAGCGATTGTGCACCTATGACTTCAAACTATTCCCTTATCAACAAGTTCTTGAAATTCTTTCACCATTGGCCTTCTAACTTCAGCTATATGTGCAAAACTTCCCATAGACTTCCTACTCAAGGCATCAGCCACCACATTTGCCTTTCCTGGATGGTACATAGTCATGCAATCAGTCTTTTAAGAGCTTTGTCCACCTCCTTTGCCTTAAATTCAAGTCCTTCCGCTAAAAAATATACTTAAGACTTTTATGATCAGTGTAAATTTCACATGTCTCGCCATATAAATAATGCCTCCAAATCTTGAGAGCAAATATCACTCTCGCCATATCTAAATCATGTGTGGGATAGTTTTGCTCATGTTTTTAAGCCGTCTAGATGCATAAGCAATCACTCCCTGATGCATTAACACACAACCAAGGCTAACTCTAGAAGCATCACAGTAAATTGTATAACCACTACCTGAAGTAGGCAATGCTAACAGGGGCAGTGTAGACAACTTTTCAACTGTTGAAAACTTTGCTCACATGCATCAGTCCACTGGAATTTAACTTGCTTCTGAGTTCAGTATTGTCAAAGGTGCTGCTAGCTTAGAGAAATCCTTAACAAACCGGTGATAATATCCTACAAGTCCAAGGCGAATCTCTATCACAAAGGTAGGTCTTGGCCAATTCTGCACTACTTCCACTTTCTTAGAATCAACACTTATCCCCTCTTTAGACACAACATGACCTAGGAAAGTCACATTGTCTAGCCAAAATTCACATTTAGAGAACTTGGCATATAGCTTATGTTGTTTTAAGGTTTGCAAGGCCAACCTCAAGTGTTGTTTATGCTCTTCCTTACTCTTGGAATACACTAAGATGTCATCAATGAAGACTATAACAAAGTGATCCAAAAATAGCTTAAAGACTCGGTTCATCAAATCCATAAAGGCTGCCATTAGTAAGCCCAAAAGACATAACCAAGAATTCATAATGACCATAATGAGTATGAAAAGCCATCTTGGGAATGTCTTCACCCTTATCTTCAACTGGTGATATCCAAATCGCAAGTCAATCTTTGAGAAACATTGAGATCCTTGAAGTTGATCAAATAAATCATTGATATGAGGAAGAGGATACTTATTCTTCACTGTTATTTTGTTCAACTAACAATAATCAATACACAAATGGAGTAAACCATTTTTCTTCGTAATGAACAACATCGGTACACCCCAAGGAGAACAACTTGGGCAAATGAAGCCCTTATCAAGTAACTCCTTCAATTGTTCCTTTAATTCTTTCAATTCAGCTAGAGCCATTCTATATGGAGGTATAGATATTGGATAGGTATTGGAAGCAAATCTATGCAAAACTCTATCTCCTATCAGGTGGTAATCCTAATAACTCTTCCTAAAATATTGGGATACTCGCATACTACAGGGATATGTTCCAACCTCCCTGTGATAAACTAGTATCTCTCACCATTGCTAAGTACCCATGACAACTCTTTATCAATAATTTTTGAGCCACCATGAAAGTAATCAAGTTACTTGGTGACCAATCCTGATCACCTTGAAAAGTGAATGACGGTCACCTGGCATGCTAAAATTTACCACTTTATTGCAGGTCTACGTTAGCATGACAAGAAGCTAATTAATCCATACCCAATATCACGTCAAAATCTACCATGTTAAGAACTCTTAGGTCAACTACTAAAAGTTTACCAGACAGAAACTTCACATCCTCTAAACACCAAAGTGGCTAACAAAGTGCCTATTGGCGTAACTACTATCAAAGGTTCCTCAAGGGGTGTATGGTCCTTTCCAAAACAAGATGCAAAGGAAGGTGATACAAAAGAATGGGTAGCTCCTGAATCAATCAAAACATGTGCATCATGAGAACATACTGAAAGTATACCTGTCATAACAGCATTAGATGCCTGAGCATCCTATTTAATCATAGCAAAAACACAAGCTTGTCCTCTACCAGCTTGCCCCTGACCTCTTGCACCTAATCCTCTACCACTCCACTAAGTCCTCCAGATCCCTTCTGTGAACCATTTCCCTCTCGGTCGGAACTGGTAGATGTTGTAGCTCCACTAGTAGAAGGCTTAGAATGCATCATAGGACAACTTCTGACAAAGTGTCCCACCTTCCCACACGATAATATCTAAAGCCCCTTTGCAAGGTCCAAAATGCATTTTCCCACATTTAGCACAAGTAGGAGGGATTCTGAGAGTGCCTCCATGCGGCAGAAAGCCCTGACTAGGAGCACTGCTACCAGCTGACTACCATGGAAGGTCTGGACCGAGGCTCTCTCTGACCCTGACGGCCCTGACTAATATCATCTCTAGAACCCCACTGCTATGGCCCTAATGGCCCCCAGAGCGCCTTCTGATCGTGACCTCTTGTGCGAGTCCCTTGATGCTCCACTTTTATCCTTGCCTCCCGCTCAATGGCCAAAGCTCTATTCAAAGCTTGCTCATATGTCATCTTAGAACTTGCTAGTACCCCATATATATATAGGGCCTTAAACCATCAATAAAGCGATCAACTCGCAACTCCTCAATAGCAACCATGTGAGAGGCATATCTAGCTAACTTTTCAAATTGGGTGCTATATTCCATCACAGTCATCTTATTGCCGCACAAGAGACTCAAATTGTTGTCTCCTACTAACCCGAATACTTTTTGGTAGGAAATGAGTTAAGAATAACTATGTAAACTCATTCCAAACCAAAGGAGTGATCCTCCAGGCCTCGCATGAAGCATAGTCTCATACCAACCTCTTACTACATCTCGTAGTTGGAAGGCTGCCAACTCAACTATCGAGTAGGAGAACATCCCAAAGCTCTACATATCCAAGCCACGTCATCTAAGAATCTCTAGGTCCTCACTAGAGTTAGAACCACTGAATCCTGGAGGGTTATGCCTTGTAAATGAAGACAAAGAAACCAGGCCCTTGACGGTGTCTAGTGGCGCTCAACATTTACCACCTCTTGACTAGACTCTTAAACCCTTCTATTTGATATGCTTGAGGTTGTTGATTTCCTCCAAGGGCATTCACCAACTGTTGACTGTTGAACATTATCCATACCTCCAACTAGTTTAGCTAGCGTAGGATTCCCACGTGTAGCTCTAGGAACCTGGAATTGGGGCATTGCACCCCGTGTACGCCCAGCACGACCCGACATGCCCACCACCTCTTGTGGCAGCTGCATGAGGTTGGGTGGAAGCCTCATTTGTAGTCAGCCTCTTAGTGTAACACCCTAATAATTAACCCAATACACCTAGGTTGTATCTAATTAATTACTAGACTTTACTCTTTGCTTAAGCTTTTAGTCATATCTTGAAAATACTTAGTGAAATTACGAGCCATTTTTTTTTAAAGATAATTGAAATCGTGAGCCGCACATAATGTAAACGATTTCAGCGGAATATAAAAAGACATATTAGAATTTAAATACATCACATCACATCACATCACATCACATTGGCTCTATCATATAACATCCATAATTACTTAACACATAGATATTTTGCCTACCAATAGAGTTAAGCTAGGTGTAGGCAATCAAACCAACATAAATAGTATACGGATGGAAAATATCCATTAACGGCACCTACTAATAACACTTCAGAGATAGGAATAGATATCCAAGCTCACACGCAAAGTTTAGGATACGTTCCTCAAGGATAATAAGCTAGTTCACCAGATCAAGTACAACTACCAGGTGAGAGCATCAACGGAGTCATGAACATCACCATCACTTTGAAGACGAGATGGAAAGAAAAGAAGAGGGAGTGAGAAACTTATAAAAGAGTCTCAGTAGGTACTCGCCTCATATGCATCGTGTCATCATCATCGTCCTCAGGAACCTCGGGGTTATTATGAAATAGTGAACATGCTAAGATTCATTTATTAAGTTCAGAAATATACTTTACCGAGGTCCGTTAGTTTTAATCATGCGTCTTGTAATGCATCATAAACTTAGGATGTCATATTTATAATGAACTTTTCCTATCATATATCACATTAGCATATCATAATAACATAGCTATGCATAAGATCACATCATATTCCTTATCATCATATCATAAATACTATGCATAGAAGAACATCATATTCACATAATACGTTACTTAGTTCTTTAGGTGACTTAAAGTTACTTTCATCATCATTTTCCTGGGCTACCCTATACTCCACCTTTTTGGGAGTAATCTAGGTTATGAGCTCATACCTTACTAGTCGTCACTAGCATATACTTATCCCTTTGATAAGTTAAAGTCCCAACTCTACCCTTTTGAGAGAAGGTTTAGGGGCAAGAATCACCTTTTCACCACCTATAGTCTGATGGGTCCAAAGGATCATTTCCTCATAAGTTTAAGTCACCATTAAATATTTGCATGTTATATCATAATACAATTCTCAATTCATAATCATTCATAACATTTTCTCGTTTATAGTCTTATTCTGAATAATATATATACCAACTGTAATCATGCATCTGGGAGATTCCAGGAAAGAAGGTGGGTCACAAATGGACACGCTTAAATACCAAGTCTTTCCTAGCCAGAACCTTTCCAAATTACACTTTTTAGGTAATACACTTTCTTCCAGCAACAAGGGTAAATTTTTAAATGACAAATAATATTTCATTATTTCATGTATAAGCATTCTCATTGTTTGCAATAGCAACTATAACATGCAAGCCCGAAAATCATTCAATGACGTCAAATACTTAATAAGCATCAAATCACTACATAGACTTATCATTTAAAACATCAAAGAGGCATCATCATAAATCCTTATCGAAAAGCCGTCTTAAACAACCGAAACTCTAGAATCAGGCAACCTTAATTATTGAACTAATTAATTATGCATCTAAGGGATTTATTACCATCAATTATAAGTCCTAAGAATGTTATTAGACTATATGGGTCAGCATAGACAGTAAGTTGTTCTTAAGGTTTTATGGTGTGCTAGAAGTTGCGTTTTTAACCTTTCTCATTACCTTTCCCTATGATGCTAAAATTAATTACTAAAACAATTATGAATCATTCTCCTTTATCTAAACATGATAAAATCTGGTTCTTAAGGCCACTAAAGGCTCTGGATAGAATGCATAAATTTCATTCTCTAAAGTTTTAGAAATCTTGCTTTTACGGTTTTCTAGGAAGCTAGTTTTATCTCTAACATGCATAGAATCATTCCTTTAGCAATAAACCATAATTATCACAACTTCAAACATATTAAACCATCATCATACAGTAGTACTAAACTCAGATTAGTGGCTGAATCATGAACCTCACATAATTGCTTAAAATCACATTTTTAAGTACAAGTAAGATACTAGTATCCCGCAAAATCTTTGCAAGGCCTTAAAACTCTTTTAAAAACTAATTCTTTTTGTTACTCTTGAAAGAAATTTTATAACTAAATCATTAGCTTATTTAAAATCACTTTATACCTACCTTAATCATGAGGTCGATTTATACATTGAAAGAATCTTTACGATTAGAATTTTCACTTAAGATAAAAGGAGCAAGTCTTGAGCTTTAGAGATTTAGGTGATAACTAGAATCATAAACATGCTATGCAACCTCATTTTAATCTTGTCTTTATAAGGTGATAACTTGGAATTATAAACATGATATGCAAGAAACTGAAGCGGCGGTAGTCCATATTGGACCAGTGGAGGTAGAAGAGAATCTTAAGAAACCAGAGCGGCGGTAGTCCACATGGATCGGTGAAGGGAGAAAGAATTCTTATTACATCTTATTAAGCTCCAAACTCAAGACTTCTTAAAGAATGAATTCTTTGACTCCAATAATCTTAAGGAAATTGAAAGTGAGTTTTAGAGTTCTTACTATTATGGTTCCAAGAACCTTATTTCTTTGCTTGTGATACTTGGACAAGTCTTTGGGCTCTAGGATTCTTAGGTGATGACATAATAATAAACATGTCATGCGTTGATTCTTTTAGCCATTATAAAATAAAGTGAGAGCATAAAATAAATATGAGATGCAACCTTTTATCATCTTTAGAGATTAAGTGACAACTTGAAACATAAACATGAAATGCAAGCTTGGAAATTTAAACATGAGAATGCAAGTTCATTTATTCATTCTTGAGAATTTAGTGATGACATAGAAAGTAAACATGGTTATGCAAGGCATAAACTTAAACATGGATGCAAGTTCATTTTATTTCTTTACTAGAGCTCCTCCAACTTTAGAGAAATATAAATTCAACCTAATATATCTTAGCAAGACAAAGTGAAAAATACATCTTTCAAGTTCTAAACTCAAGATCTTTATTTTTACATCATAAAAACATCATTCTTTAAAGTTTTGCATCAAGTGGAATTTTCAAGCTTTAGAGGCCTAACTTGTGATGGATTTACAACCAACACTCAAGGTCCTCATCATCAAGCTATCATTATATTCCCATATAGGCCTTATGGCCAAAATGTTCAAAGGAAAAGAAAGAAGAAAACCGAATAGAAAAGCTAGAGAAAGTCCATGAAATCATCATTTTGAACCAAGAACAACACTTAGCAAAGCATAGAAATAAGCTTAAAGACAACTCCCTACCTAATTTGTTTTGAAGGAAAGGAAGAGAACTTGGTTTCTTGGAGTGAAATGAAAGAAAATATCTTTGAGAAATTGAAGAAGAAGTTTCAGCCAAGGGAGGAGGAAAGAAAGTTTTTGTGCTTTGTAAAAACTAGAAATTGTGCAATTATAAGCAAGGCTTCTAAGACTCCTTAAGCATGCCTATTTATAGAGATTTTGGAGCTCTTGAATGGACAAGAAAAGGAGGAAAGTCTGACCAAAATTGAGGAGGAAACAAGGAAGAAAAATCATCTTGTTTGGTGGCTTAAAACATGGAATCATGTTTTCATGGTTCCTTGTTTTCATACTTTGGTTTTTGTGCATTCTTTGACAAATTTTCTGATGCATTATGGACCAATAATTTCATCCATTACAGCCCATGGAAGAGGAAATTTGTGTGTTCCATGTATTATTTAGGTGTAGGTAAGGTATTCTTGCAAATTAGAGAATTTACGATTAAGGGCTTAGGTGAATTAGTAAGTAATTTGAGTGTTTTTAAGCAATTTTGGGTTCTAACCAATCTAAATAAATAATTTTGACTCTAGATTAATAATTAGAATTTAATAAGCTTTAATTTGAGCCTAATATTGCTTAGGTTTCATTAGATGAATCAAAATCTCAAAATTCGCAAAACTCACAAAGACAAGGGCAAAATGGTCATTTCGCTCAAAACTGCTCGAGGCCACCGAGCTTAACCAATGGACAATCATAACTTAAAAACATGTTTTAAAACATTTTAGTGAGGTTCGGGGTCGGCACGCAAATTGGAGTTAAAACCGCAAGGGCGTTTTGGTCATTTCGCGTCAAAGCTCAAAATTAGGATTCTTCTCCTCTATTAACACACATAACACAAACAATCCCTTATTATCATCAAAACATCCCCTTGAGGATGGGTGGGGCCCACGATCTTCATTTTCTGAGTAAAATAACCTAAGGTGCATTTTGGTCATTTTACCCACAGAAAATTGGGGTTTGCACTTTCGCACGAATTGCTCCTAACCTTTCTTCTAATGTTATATTCCTTTATTGAGGATTGTTCGGTCTCAAATTATATAAAAAATTACCTAGGATAATTCGGTAATTTCTAAACGACAGTAAAAATTATAGTAAAAATTGGGGTGTTACACTTAAGGGTTTTTTCCTGGGTGGCATTGTCACCTAGTACATAAATAGACATCAAAAAATAGATATAATCATCATATGAGAATTGCAAAGACAACACCAAATAGAATTTGACAACTAGATCAAAATACTCCAGTTTAACAATGGACACCTATAGCCTCTTACTTATACGTTGTGGGTATACAAATTACTAGCAAGATTCCATAATTGCCCAAATATTCAGCCATTAGATGACAGGACCTACTAACCATAGCTCTATAACTTTGTCACAACCCAATCTTAGGCCGTGATCAGTGCATAGGCTAGATGAACTCACCTAGCCCAAGCAAGCCTAAAGATATTATCCCACTAAATTAAATTATAAACTTAAATACATTAGCTCCTAAAATTCGGCAACACCTCTCCTAAAAATTGAACAATCCACATATCAAGTTCAACTTGTTATACAGTGCAATGATATAATCCAATTTCAATAACCAGTATATTCTAATATTTCTAGTTATACAAAATAATCATGCTTAAACTCCTACTCATACACATAATCAAAATACTCAACCCATGTCCTATGGTTGCAAAATAGTAGAGTCAATAACCAAAAAGCCTCAACTGATAACAAGGCCTACCAAAAAGAGTTTCCTGGGAAAATAGCAATCCAGGAATCTACTACTTAGCTACCTGAAAATCTAGAGGAAAACGAGGGTGAGTCAAATAGACCCAGTGAGGACTATAAACAAAGTGGACAAGAAGGAGAAACCAATCAACACACGAGCATGTGATATAAAACGGATAGGCTATAAATCATACACATTTCTAAAAGCCAATAAATAAAAAGAAAAATATATAATAGGCCATACTTTTTATATTTCTTTCGTAGTTTGAAAATAAATACTCTTCGAAATTTTATTTCTAAGCAAAAATCTCAAAAATAAATTACTAAACACACTTTCTCACTATTTTCTCTAATTCTATTCTCACATAAACTCTACTTCATCATCAAATACTCAAATACTCATGAGGTTACATAAGAAGCATAAATCTTATTTGGGGAGTAATCTCAACCCGTCAATTACAAGGTTTATTATTTCTCAAATAAGATTCTTTCAAACTTTATCTCACTAAGAGAAACTATGTGCATATAGGCCGTTACATCTTCGCTACGGCAAGTGGTAATGCCATTATATCTCTTCACTATGGCGAGCGGTAATGTCGTTATATCTTTGCTATGGCAGCGGTATTGCCATTATATCTCTTCACTATGGTGAGCGTAATACCGTTATATCTCTTCGCTATGGCTAGCGGTATTGCCATTACTCTCTTCGCTATGGCAAACGGTAATTTATCTTAGAACCCATAATGGTTTTCTTAAATTTTTTCATCAAATGAAATATATAAATCTAAAATTCAATCTTCATATTAATCTAACCTTGCAAGTGCCAAATATCATAACTTTTCCAATGCACATTGAAGCAACATTTAGCAAAATCATGACATTATAAAATCAACAAAGGAGCTAGTAATAATTTCAGCCAAATCATCTAATCATATTAATAACTATTATATTTGAGAAAATCAACTAATCGAACTAACCAATGAATCCAAGTAGCCCAAAATAAAATTTTTATCAAATCTAATAAATTAGTTTCTCCCATAAAAATAATTTAAAATACCGCCACTATGTAAATAGTTACTCACAATACAAAGGGATCAACTGGGCCTCTCCCTCAGGTTTGAAGGGAGTAGCTCGCTCCGCGTCAAAAGAATCTAGCAAACATAAGCATTTTGACAAGTTTAAATAATTTATTTCAAAATGATTTATCAATTAGAGAACCCATTAAATAAAACCCCCAATTTATAGAACCTAGGGTTTCTAAGGATTAGAGAAAAAATCAAGCATTAACTCTACCCATTATAATCTATTAATATTAGAACTTCTAACTTACTAGATTTATACTTAAAATACTAAACATATATGCATCCACCATTTTTGAGAGCTCACTAGTTCTTAAGATATACCCTAAAGTAACCAAAAGGGAATGAGATTGAGATTGAAGACTTACCTTAAAATTTAGAAGCTAGTGGGTATCAAGTTTTGATGACAAAAATTAACAACTATGTATTGAGTGGTTGAAAGTGGAGGAAGAAAATGAAAAAGAAGAAGAAGAATGACCAACCCCACACTTAAATTTTTTTTTTCCTTTACGTTACATTCTCCATGTTCAGAAAATTGCAATATTTAGAGCACTACAACACACCTGGAAACACAATGGGGATAGGGCTCACTATGTTCTCCTTTATTCTTATCAAGCATGTAACAATTAAACTCACTCTGCCTTTGACATCTTTGCATTACAAATATTCAACAAATTTTAGATCCTTCAAGTCAGTTTACACTTCCATGTTACATGTAACATCCTCCAAGTACAACCCCATTCTTAAGCTATGATATCATACTTGAGAGATGTTACTTGTTAATTAACGGACCTCTCTTAATTATCTATAGCAAGCTGATTTATGTACGAGATAACTAAGCGTAATTCTATTAAAACATCTTACAAGTAAACATCAAGTTTATTAAACATACAGCTAAAAATACATAAGGAAGCTCCTCTATGAGCTTTAGTACATATCGTCTTCTAATACATTTACATACATACTCATTTCACTAAGTCAGCAGAGATAAAACAGGAACCTATACTCCAGCAATCCTACACTCCTTTGCATAGCAGCATCCCATCCCCTGGCTTAACCTGGAGGCGACACGGAAACAAACACATAGGGGAGAATATTATAAAATTCTCAGTAGGGTAGTTTCCCCATATACTACACACAGTAGGCATAAGCAATTCATGCATATACAATATTCATACAAAATCATACACAGAAATCTTGAAAACCCGTAGGCCGGGAACTAAGGATAATATCACCATAATCAATCGAGTAATAATATGTACAATCAGAAACTCCATTCCTCATATCTTTCTCAACTTTCTCAACATAGGGAAGGTTTATTCTCATGGAGAGATACATTCACACTTCACAATTTCATAGAGGACCATAGACTCTAGGACATGAGCTCATTCCTATTGAGATCACGAACTTCATTTTTTTCCATTTAGGATCACTCACAGTTCTATGCCTAGCCGATACGTCTATCGACTCATAACTTTTCTAGGGAAGTCCTTCTTTTTGCCTTCCCTCTCAATTCTTTCTAAGCCTTGTTTCTGTTTTCCCCATATGTTTCGAACATACACAGTAAGATATGTACATACTATCATAGAATTTTAGCCATTTCCACATCTCATTATCCTGGAGAATTGATGTTCTAGGCACAACAATTTGTTACCATACCAAACAACCATTCCACCCTTAAGGAAAATTTCACATGACACTTCAATGTGTCTAAAACAACCTGTAAAAATTTCAGGGCAATCAGAGTTATATAACCACTTCAATAAAATAGGCAAATCTGGTGGTCAGAAGCCACAAATTCATAGTCCAGACTTGTGTTCTCAAAATATTTAGCCCTAGAATTCGATGGAATCATAGTACAAGAAAATTCACAGAGGTATTTCAACATGTTATTAGTCTTGTGTAAAAATTTCAGGAGCTATATCAATCAATTGCTATGATGAAAAATTCGGCAATCTTATTACTTCAGTCTCAACAATTCAGACAAAGTTATAATTCGGTTCCTAATTTTTTTGAGGCATCAAACCTTAGAATTAACCCCTAAGAAAATTCGTTGTTTATTTTAAGAGGTAACTCAACATATAATTTTCATGGCTCATGAAACCACCCACAAAATTTCCAAAATTCGTGAAAGGTTCTAATTCAGAATATAAAATCAGTCCAACAACCTAGTTCCAATTTCACTTGAGAGAAAACCCATTTTAAAACCATCCAAACACAACACAAAAATTCATACATCAATATCAATATGTTAATCATCAATATCATCAAAATTTTTGGAATTAGGGCAAGCTAAAACAAAATTGAAAAATTTCACAAGAAAGGCGGAAAACCCTACTCTTGAAGGCTAGTCTCTCTTTGTCTCTAGCTTGCTCCAAGATGAGAGTCCTTCACTCCAAAACTCCCAAAACACCTTCAAACCCTCCTCTGATCAGTGATGGATGAGGTGAATATGATGAGGTTTTGAAATTTTAATCGGTTAGATGTTTGGAGTTTAAGGTGTAGAACAAGTTTAGTGAAGAACTTTTGATGATCCAACAACTCTAGCTTGGATTTTTGGGCTTGGAACTCAAGAACAAGCTCAAGGAAATAAAAATGGTGGCTGTTCTTCTTCCTCTTGCTGACCATGAAATTG
Source organism: Dalbergia oliveri (assembly GCA_030441495.1). Classification (NCBI taxonomy): domain Eukaryota; kingdom Viridiplantae; phylum Streptophyta; class Magnoliopsida; order Fabales; family Fabaceae; genus Dalbergia; species Dalbergia oliveri. The sequence goes on along the minus strand of JAMLFY010000005.1, from coordinate 5,327,603 downwards.
TTTGGCTTGGAGGAGAAGAATTTGTGACTAGGCTTGCTTAATAAATGACATGAAGATATTTAACAAAGTAATGATCATTTAGGTGACAAGGCAATGATGGATGGCTAGGATTTGATCTTGGATTCCAAGATTAAATCTTGGCCTTCCACATGTCTTGATTAGGTGGGTATCATCCATTTGTGGTAATGAAAGTATCTTTCGTATTAAAAAACCGCACACGAAATCTCGCGAACGGTAAACCGTACCCAATCTAACCGATATTATCCGAAAAATTAATTTTAAGTATAAAATTATCATTCCCACCTATTTCTAACCTTATTCCTATATTTTCCTAATTTCGGCACTTCCTGTCCCTAATCCAGGGTTTAAGCTTCCCGAACCTCCAAGCCCGCAAAACACTATTCACAAAAACTATTTTTTTTTATACGTCCGTTGGGCCGTCCTATCATGCCCAACTGTTAGATTTTTGAAATTAGACTAATAAAGCTCAAATTAATTTTTAAGTAATTTTTTGGGTGTTACATTACAAGTTTGTTGTCTAATATATTTCTAATACCTTATTTATTGGAAAATATTAAAGAATATAGGAGAACTCTCGCTAAGCTTCATATAAAGGCTAATGGCGATGAATTTGATGACAATGTTTACACAATAGACAGAAAATACAACTACTTTTCAATGAAGCTAGAATTCCTGAAACCAGAGCTTACTTAGGGGAAGGATTATATAACTGACAAGTTTTACTAGCTTAAACATAATTATGGCCTGAAGTTGCAATATGTTTATCATGAGATATTTTATGTTGAAGTTGTTGATAAAATGCTTTATGATTTAGATTTTGGAGCTAACCTTGCTAGGCATATCAAACACATACTTCCAAGAAGTTTGTATAATCTAGTGAAAAGTAACAATAGGCAAGTTATGAATGAAATAGATGACCTAGTAGATTCTAATTATGAACAATACTTGCATGTTGCTTCTCCAAATTACAGTGATAGTTCATCTAATAGGTAATTTAGATGTTCAAATCTTAACCATGTACATTATAGTTAACACACATTAATATACATTACAATTTTTGAAATAGAGCATCTCTTTATAGGTTGTTACTCTACTAACTCCACTGCCAAATTGGTAATCAAGTCCAATTTCCACATTCTCAGTTACAAAATTTCTACTTCAAATTTTAGTTGTAATGAATTAGATAATACTAAACTTCTCTATTGTGATGCAACAACATGGAACTGATAAAATGTTTGACTCATTATGAAGCTACAGGAGCAAGTAGTATATATCTATGTTCCTATCAATCACTCATATTTGATTCCTGTTTATCTTTACAATGAAATAAATTATATTTGATGTTCTCTTTGTATGCCATATGTTAACAAGTATGATATGATTTGTTTTGTATAGACATTTCCTGTACATTTCTCAATAGAGTTGTTCAAATATGGAACAAAAAGGGAGTTGAAGTATTTTAGTTCACAATGGTCAACATATCCAATAATTCTCTCGCATGCTTTTAAACTCCAAAGAGAATCAAGCCAATTAGGACAAGGATAGAAGGATCTATACAGTGCCAACTCGCTCAAAAGAAATGACGAGTGCACATTCAATATTGTCGATGGTCCAACCCGGTTGATGGATATGTTTATTAACCAAGTGTGATGATTTCCTATTTATTTTCTATTTTTTGGTACAACTTATTGGATCTTTAAAACCTTATTAGTACTTATAAGTAAAATGTGGATAATGATGCATATATATTAACTACCACGATATGTTTAAACAATTATATATGTTAGTTAAATTTGACTTGCATATTTTATTATACATTTTTAACATTAACATAACAATAATACATAAACACGAATTATGTCAATGACCTGAATTTTTTTTTAATGTAAGAGGCGTAATTTAATAGTCCAACAAATGATCATTATAATATCACATTATCCCTATCTCTCACCAAGGATCATAACCATTTTTTTTTTCAACTCAATTTAAATATAAAAGTTACACATTACGTGTAGATATTAAATACTTAATCTTACAAAAACTGCTTTGTTGCCACTACCCGAAGGGTTATTAAACTAGTATCAGCTAAAGAGGAGACGTGGCAATTTTCAAGAAGGTAGAATTGTGCCCAAGTGAGGCCCGAGTTTATAGCCATGACAAGTGTCTTGTCATGCATTAAGTTTCTCCCTCCTCACAAATACAATTTAACCAAATACACTTTCGAGTACGAATCAACCACACCACAGCAACAATCAAGCACACAAACTCACCTACACGATTTGTCCGTTTCTTATCCGCCAATGGCAGGACCCTCCGAACCACCACTGAAGATCCTTTGTCCTCTGTCACCGGCGGCGGTGGCAACAACCAGCACCGCCGACAGAATCAGCGAGCTCCCCGACGCACTCCTCACCCAAATTCTCTCCCTCCTGCCCACCAAAGAGTCCGTCGCAACCAGCACCCTCTCCAAGCGCTGGCGCCCGCTGTGGGTCTCCGTCCCCCTCCTCGACTTTGACGACGACTCCACCGGGCCCTCCGACCTGCCCGAAAGGGACGAAACAAGAGCCAGAGAGGCCAGTGGGTTCTCCGAGTTCGTCTACTCCGTGCTCCTGCTCCACGAGGCCCGGCCCGTCACCCGGTTCCGTCTCCGGTGCGCCCGCCAGAGCTGCTCGCAGCGCGACATCGCCACGTGGCTGTGCCAGGCTGTCCGCCGCGGCGTCGAGCAACTCGAGCTCAGCCTCTCGCTCTCGCGCTACGTGGCGCTACCGCGGATGCTCTTCAACTGCGACACAGTTTCGACGATGAGGCTCGACGGCGTGTTCCTGAACGCCCTGATGCGGTTCTCGGTGTGGATCCCTTCGCTCAAGGCGCTGCACGTTGGGGATAGGGTTTTGTTCGGGTGCCACGATTCCGTGGTGAAGCTTCTCGCGGGGTGCCCTGTTCTTGAGGATTTGGTGTTGGAATCGACATACAGTGATGCCTGCGGAGGACCTGTTTGTGCCGAAGGGAAGTTCGCGTTGAACTTGAGTCGTTTGGCGAACGCCAAGATCGGGTTCTCTTGGCACGAGAGCTGTCAGAGGTCTATGCTCGTGTTCTTCAAGGCGCTTTCCAATGTTCGATGCCTTTCGATATCGCCCTCGACGGTTGAGGTATGAGACTTCTCCATGTGCTTTGTTTCTTGAACTCTGATTACGGTTTAATTTGGCCCTTGAAGTTAGATTTCTTGAGACTTGTTGCCGCTGGGCATTCAATTTAACGTTTAAGTTTTTTTTATTATTTTTATAAATTCTGAGGATGGTTTAAATTGGTTCTTGAAGCTTAGATTTGTTGAGACTCATTGAAGTTATGTTTCGTCTGAAGCATTTACTTTTATCATTAAAGAAGTTGTTTCTTGCCTGAAGCAACATGATCTTGGAATGAATTCGGTGAACTATGTGTGGGATATGTTACGTTGTGGAGGTTATGGCGTAGTTGGTTGCAGAGTGAGGTTGAGAGCTTGGGGACTCTCAAAAAAGCCGTTGGCAGTAATTAAACTTATTGTTTCTTGCCTAAAATAACATGATATCGCATTGAATTTGGTAGTTTGATTTGAATAAGTTGTGCAATTTACAAGATTTCTATTGGCGGAAAGCTCCACTCCAAAAAATGCTATGAAGGCAATTCAATTTTTTGTTTTGCTGAAAATAGCATAATGTTGCATTGAATTCAGTATATTGTTTTGAATTTGTTGTGGAATGTACAAAGTTTTGAATGACAGAATGTAGTATGAGGCTGCCACTCCTATGATCGTTATAGCAGGCCAGCAATTAAAAGTTATTTTTCTTGCCTATTGTAACGAGATATAGTATTGAATTCAGTGTTTGTATTGGGTATGATGTGGAAGTGAGAAAGTTGTTAATGGCTGAATGTGTCGCATGCGTTATAGTTGATGTCAGAATGTGGTGTGTGGAGGCCACTCCCAAAAATGCATATTAGCATAGCAGATTGTGGAGCAGCTGCTGCTGTAAAGAGAGTGACTGCGATGTAAAAACATTGGAATTTTTCATGAAAACATGGTTGATAATCCTGGTAGTATAGTTTTAAAGCTTTATGTCCCGTTTGGATAAACAACTTATTTAAGCACTTATAGAAAAGTAACTTGTGAATAAGTTACTTTATATTCAAATACATAATAATAAAAGTACTTGTTTTTAGTGTTTTAGAAAGTGCATTTAAGAAGCTAGATATTTTAACTTCTTAAAAAGCACTAAGAATAACTTTTAGAGAAGTGATAAGTTATTTAGTCAAACAGGGCAAAAAGTAAAAATATGACTTTTGACTTCCAGAAAGTGAAAAAAAGTCATAAATTGTACTATCTAAACAGACTCTAATACCATAGTATGATAAAAGCTTAAAAATAGTGTACTGATGGAACAGATAGAGAAGTACAACAATTGACAGAAAATACCGATGGCAGAGAAAACAGAAGTGCAATAGTTACCAACCCAAACGACTCAGTGACTGATGAACTAGCAGAGAGAAAAAATATCACAAAATCGAGGACCAATTGCACAGACAACATCTTCACAGAGCTGTGCCTGTGATGGACTACTTATCATCAGGAGAAGGATCTGACGGCAAGGGATTCAAAGTTGCATGCAGTACTGATATTGGTTACTACAACGCAAGCTGCTGCATGTGATGTTATGTGAAAGTGATATCTGATCCTTAAAATAGTTTGTGCAGTTGTGGGTGTTTAGCTTCCCAAAATTCTCTTATTTGGTGTAGCTCATTTGATAAATCCATGAAGGTGGCTTTGGGTTAGGTTAAAACACAAAATTCTACTCCTTAAATTAGTCTATACCTTTGTGGTGTTGAGGACCTAAAATTCCCTTGTTTGCTGCACCTTATTTGATGGTGGGTTTGTGTGAGGTTAAAACACGAAGTTGTACTCCATGTACAATCATCTTGATGTAAGCTGCTACTGTGGCACACTGGCACTCTGTGTTAACAGCTGCCAAGAGCTGCTCTCCTTCACTATGCTGCTATAGTGGCCACCATTATCAACTCTAGGGAGTTGTACAAAATTTCCAAGCTTTGTGTTTTAATTCATCAATTGGTTTTTTCGTGGAAGAAATTTGACACGAGGTTTAATCCATCAATTGGTATTCTTGGCATTGAAGCAGAGATCAATGATGGTGCTAAATTTACTTTTACTTTCTCACTGAAATTGAAGCAGAAGTTAACAGTTTGTTCAGCTAACAAAATTGTAAATGAGCCAAAAACGCACCAGCCTTAGCAAAGTATTGGTTTCCTAAATTACTTGTGCAATTCTTTTTTATTTATTGGTAACCGAAGGAAATGATCTCTAATTAAAGGTTGTATTTCCTTTTTTTCCTTTCCATTTGTTTTGTTTGTCTTCTTTCTTTGATGATTTTACTTTCTTCATGCAGTGTCTAAAGTATGCTTCTGACAGTGATATTCCAGTGTTCAACAATTTAGTCCAGCTGGAAATTTCATTTGGAAACTACTCTTGGGATTTGTTGACAAACTTGCTTAAACATTCCGGCAAGCTTGAAGTTCTTCTCATCTATAAGGTTTGCTGAGTTGAATAGTGAATTTTGTTTATCTGTTATTCACTTGAAATTTAGGGCTTGTCTCTGTTATTGTAGGAATCACAAAAATATGCAAAGGGAGAAGAACCAGGATGGAACGATCCACTGGTTGTTCCTGAATGCTTCTTATTGCATCTTAAAACATTATGCCTTAGAGACTTTCAAGGATTGGAAAGTGAGATGGAATTTGTAGGGTATCTTGTGCGTAATGCAAGAGAGTTGGAGACAATGACAATCTATATTGCTAGTTCGTTAGATTTAGAGACAAAGTCCCAAATTCGCAGAAATTTATCCACACTTCAAATGAACTTTCAAAGCTGTCAAATTTCATTTCATTGAACCTGATTTCTTAGAAGGTATGTTCCGTCCTACTTTCTTTTCGATGTTCATATGACAAAGTTAAAAGCTTTCTGTAATTACAAGCTTTTGCTGTAATTTGTGTTTGGTGGGAATGTAACTTATTTCACCAAGGAATGTGTATTTAAATTGGAAACATTTTCCTAATGCTAGCTTTTGGGGCATGTTCAGAGTTGTACTCACCTTGCTAGTTCTATGATTTGCTGTGAAGAGCTGTCTTCTCTCTCTCTCTCTTGGTGTTTAGGGTTCTGTGAATCTATTGAAGAGCTCATAGCTCATAACTATAAGATGTGATCTTGTTTACAATCTTGGGAGAATATTATTTCTTAGCCCTCACTTCTTCTAATTGTGTTGTCTCTTGAGTTTGGAAATGACTAAATGCTTAAAAGAGTAATAACTTAGACAAGAGAGAATTCCGTTTTATTAGGTGATTTATTCATTATCTATGTTCAAGAGATGAAGTTGATGGGACAAACTCATATTTGTGCCAATGTTCTTTCTCGTTTCATATCACAACATTTGGTTTCTGTTCCACTTGATTTTTTTTGTGTAAGATTTTATTTCCACTTAAAATGCTAAATATAGCTTGGGAACTTGAACATATCATCTTCTTTAACTAGGTCAAAGTCGACAGCCTAGGATTTGATTGGATTTTGCCTTTGCTGGGATTGTAATAATTTAACTCAGGATGAAAGCCATCACTGGTTGTCTCTTATGTTTTGTTTGATTGAATTTTGAAGAATAATCTCTTTCAAGTAGAAGACTTACATCCTTTGACTGCAGCAGCTTGAAGTTTGACATCTGATAGGACCAGAATTCCAGAATGAATTGAATGTGTATTATTGATTTGGGGATAACTTGGCAATCACCAAGAACCCTAGATCAGTTACAGAAAACAGAGGAATAAGGAGTCCTCTAACTCTCAGAACAATGTACAAAAATGAATAGACCCCTTTCTAAGTCCTTTTCCCCCTTTTTATTCTCCTATTCTCCCCTTTAACTGTTTCCCCCCCCAAAATAACCACCTATCCAGCTGTCATTCCATATTGTTATGGTCTAACTGCCAATTCTTTCTTTCATAAACCTTCCCATACCTTGTGTTTCTAACACACCCCCCATCCTGCAAAATCACCTTGTCGTCAAGGTGAGCTTTAGGGAATTGTTCCAGCAGCTTATTCAGGTCTTCCCATGAATTGTCATGTGCTGGAAGGTGCTTCCATTTGACGAGCACCTCAGTAGTACCTTGAAGGGACTGCCTGACCTGCAACACTTCCTCAGGTTCAGTCTGCAAAACCCCTTCCTCTGACAATCCTGCAGGCAGTTCAGAAGGCTGGAGCTGTGGTGGCAGAGCTTTCTTCAAGCAGCTGACATGGAAAACCGGGTGGAGCTTACAACCTAGAGGTAGTTCCAACTAATAGGCGACAGGCCCAATCTTTTCTAGCACCTGAAACGGGCTGTAGAACCTATGACTTAGCTTCTCGTTAAGCTTCTTAGCCAAAGACTTCATGCGATAAGGTTGGAACTTGAGAAATGCCCAATCACCCACCTCAAATGTCACCTCTCTTCTATGCTTATCCACATAATGTTTCATCCTTTGCTGTGCTAAATCCAAATTGGATTTAAGATCAGTGAGAACTTCATCCCTTGAGGCCATAAGGGACTGTACTTCAGGAACCTTTGAATGGTAGGTCTCCCCTTGAAACAGAACTGGTGCGGGTCTGCCATAAAGAGCCTGGAAATGGGCAACTTTAGTAGATGCATTGAATGTGGTTTTGAACCAATATTCAGCCCAAGACAGCCAATCAACCCATTGCTTAGGTTTGGACCCAACAAAACAGCGAATGTACATCACAGCGGTTTATCACCTCCATTTGACCGTCCATTTGTGAATGATAGGAGTTGCTGTACTTCAATTTGGTACCAGCTGCATGGAATAACTCAGACCAAAACCTACTAAGGAAAATAGGGTCCCTATCTGAATTGATGACAGAAGGAAACCCGTGCAATCGAACAATCTCTTTAACAAAGAGTTGGGCTACATCTTTGGCTGAATATGGGTGTGAAGGGGGAAGGAAGTGAGCAAATATAGTGAGGTGATCGACCACTACCATGATGGAATCCTTTCCCTTTGCACACGGAAGTCCAGCAATGAAGTCCATTGAAATTTCTGACCAAACCTGGGCTGGCACAGGCAGAGGTTGCAGCAAGCCTGCAGGTGACATAGCCTCATATTTGTTGGTCTAGTAGATTTGACAACATATGACTTGTTGTCGCATCCCCTCCAAAACACAGCTGCCCTAAGCCTCTTATAGGTTCTGAAGAAGCCGGAGTGGCCCCCTGTTGGAGAGTCGTGGAATTCTGCTAGTAGAATAGGAATCTGAGATGAATTTTTTGGAATAACTACGTGTCCTTGGTAGAACAACCTGTCTTGTTGCAAACTATATCCTGGAAAGTCATGGCTCCCTTGAGAAAGGTTACAGATGATGTGCTGTAGGTGCTTGTCCTCTTCAACCTCTGCAGCAATGGTGTCCCACTTGCTTGTACTACGGGGATAACTTGGTAGAGCATTTGTCATGAGAGTGCATCTGCGGCTTTGTTTTCTAGGCTAGGCCGAAGCTGGATCTCAAAATCTAGCCCAAGGAGCTTTGAAGCCCACTTCAATTTGTCCTCACCCAATAACCTCTGGTCTGTCAAAAATTTCAGACTTCGATGGTCAGTCATAATGATGAAATGGTGGCCCAACAGATAGTGGCGTCACTTCTGGACCGCGAATACAATCGCCATTAACTATCGCTCATATGCTGATTTTTGCTGTGCCCATGATAGTGCCTTGCTAAGATAAGCAATTGGCTGCCCATCTTGGGATAACACAGCCCCCAGCCCATGACTAGATGCGTCAGTTTCCAAGACAAAAGGTTTGGAGAAATTCGGTACAGCCAACACAGGGAGTTCTGCCATTGCATCTGTATTGTTGAATGTGTATTATTGATTTGGGGATTGATGGTGGGATTAATGGCAACAACCTACTACATAGTAGGACATAGCCAACAACTCAACTTTTGCCCCCCTTTTGTGAAGTCTATATGAAAATGGGAACAGCAAGATTGTTATCACTTGATCATTGAGACCTAGCTACAATTTCAAGGACTAACTCTGCCAAATGTCAAAATTATTAGTTAAAGGCACATAAATTGTTTTATATATCAATTAATATATTTAGAATTTCTGTATGTTATAATATTTTCAGAATATATCATGGTATCAATTGATCATCTTATTAAAAAGCAGTCTTAGTTGTTGTTTCTTGATTTCATTAAATTTCTAGATTTGTTTCCTTGTTTAATTAGGGTTAATAGTCTTATTATATTAGGGAGCTAAGATTGGGAAGCTTTGTTCCAGTGAATTTATCTTTTTCTTAGTTTTTTTCTGTTTTGTTCTTTTATTTTGAATAGGAGGATTCGTTATCAATTTGTCTATGCAGTCTTTCCTCTCTTAATTTCATATTTTATAAAATAAAAAATTATAATAGGACTGCAGAGTATTTTTCTTATAACATCATTACCATTGAATGAAATGGAATACTATTGAAAGGATCCTTTCTCTGTTTCATTCTTCCCTTTGAAACCTTATACTACCAGCACATATAAATCCTTGTTCTGGGTTTGATAATTTCTTATACCATGAATATAGTTGAAATATGCCAATCTATATATATGATAGAGCTGTTTGTAGATGTATTAGAAACATTGGTTACATTTATGCTTGCCTCTGTGTACTTCAGAATGCTTTTATTTTAATCTTTTCTAATCATACATAAAAAGTTATCTGTCGTATTCTTGTGAATTCTTTTCATAGCAGGAAAGCCAAGCACCAGCAGTTTCAAGTGTAGAAAAATTTTCTCATAGAGATGCCATGCAACAATTATAAGTGTCAAAGTTTGATGGAGCTCAATTTTGATCTGGGCTGCATTGTGTTTCAAGGCCTTTTGGTTCTTACAAATATGAAATATCCTGATTTCTTTCTTTTGTTCATATATTGTGAATAGGATTGAACCCTTGACAAGGGCTTGCTGTACGCATGTAATGTAATATGAATACTTGTCTTGCCAAGAGAAATTTCCCTGATGTGCTGCTGAAGGAAAATACTAGAACTAACTGGTATTACTTTGTACGTGTCAACTAGCTTTCCCTTGAGAACTAAATGATGCTCTACAAGATCATATTCTAATCTGCAGAATTTGATCCTAGTATGTGACTAAGCAGCTGCTTTAACGTTGTCAACTTCTGATATATCATACCGGAATGATGGTGAATTGTAACTGAATTTTCTTCAGTCCGAAAGTATCAGCGAGTGTCAACTGCATTAATGAAATTAGGTAGTGAAATAGTTTTTGTTATGCAGTCACTAGTCACTACGCCTCCTGTTGAGGAGAAAATTCATAAAAGCTACTCTTGTGATCTGGGTTCTTGGATCTCAACCCATGCTTTACAACTGTGTTAGTCACGGTAGCCAACATCCAAAAGATTTATCCAAGATTTCCTAATTGAGGTACAAAGCGATAAACTATAGTTGATACTAATAACAGGAAGTCTAGAATATAGACCTCCAACGCATTTATATATTAAACCGCATAGTATTCAAGTTGGTGATGAAAATAGAGGAATACAATAGGTATATAAACTGTCATTAAACTTCAAAGGTAAATTTTACTATAAAGCTATAAGTCCCATAATGCCATATGAAATTGAATGTTGGATGGTAAAATTTTAGAAAAAAGAAATCAAGGGTGTGTTTGGTACTTGTCATGGAACAGAAATGATGGAGATAGTTAGATAGTAGAGATAGAGACGATATTGGAGACAGTGATGAAACTGTGATTAGTAGTGGTGTACAAGGCATATTGATTAATGTAAAGTTGAAGAAGATTATGTTATAATTTGATGAAAAATTAAAAAGTGAAAAATAAAAATAAAATATGAAATATTTAAAGAGATATTTTTTAAAAAATTAATTTAAATTTCTATGTGAAGGCTAATTTTGTTAGAAACTCTTTTATAGATTTACTGCTATGTCCTTGCAAAGCTATCCCTTTCTTGATTCACTCAGCACGTTTTCCCTTGACTTTATATGCAAGACTATTTCTTTATGAGTCAAACCAAAGTGTGTGACATACATAGATGGTTTTCTCTATGTTTTTCATTTCTAACAAAGTTGGCTTAACCTCATTCGCATTTTTCTAGCTCACAGTATATTCATTTTACCACTAAAAGGTCATAATGAATTCCAATTTTGGCCTAATGTTAAAAATTTGTATCTCAGACTACAAAAATTCTTTTTGTGCGACTTTTTTGGGAGAGTATGCTTTGATGAGTTGACATAAAGGCAAAATTTACCTTATTCCGAAATACTGTATGTTTTATGAGTTTCGAAATATTTAGTGCACCTAGTCCATCTAGTGTTCATGTGCTTTTGAGTTACATCAACCAACCATTATCAACACTCATATATACAAGCATCATTCTGAACAATAAACATTCTAAGGACACTCAAACAAGGAGATGAACATGTGAGTCATCAAAGAATAGATATTTCACACAACATTTTGAAGTTTTGCCACCATAACACAAGTTGAAGGCATTCTAACCATGAGGTGAGGTTAGAAGCCAAAACACTTGTAACAAACCAAAAGATAGATTTCCTTCCACTAGTGTAGAGGATTTAAAATGGGTCCACAAACTCCACATGGAATCTCGAACAAGAGGTGAATGAGCTTCTCTTGAAATCTTGCTTGAAGGCTAAGGTGTTTATAATGTGTTCATAAGAGTTGGAAGTTCCAACCCTTGCAAGGCTAGTGAAATGTGTGGATTGGGAATGGAGACTTTGGAAGAGAGTTTGGAGAGGAAAGGCTCTTGAAGAATAAGAAGAAGAAGAAGAATAAAAAGAAGTAGAATAAGATGAAGAATAAGTATGGAAGAAGAGAACTTAGAACTTCTAGACTTAGAGCAAATGGTGATGGAAACTAAAGAACAACAAGACACACAATGCACCCCTATTTATAGCCCCATAACCATGTTAAGGTGTTTTAAGTATTTTTTTTAATCTTAAAAATGACTTTTACTATTTTCTAAAAATTAGAGCTTGAGTTAGGGTTTCTGTTGCAAGCCAAGCCTGAAGTTATAAATATTGCTAATTTCGTTACTATAACAAATAATTGATTTTTCCTTTGAAATTTTTATAGGGTGTTTGTGAACACAGGATTTTGTTCTAAAAACAAAAAATTTTCTAGTCTATTTTATTATATAAAAAAGTCCTGAGCCCATTTCTTTTTATTTTTTTATTATTGTTTGATTGTTATTGTACAAAAATAACAAGCTCATTGTTTTTGTAAAAAATAGAGGGAAGCCCATCTCATTATTTTTTTTTAGTTGTAAAAAAAAAAGAAAAAAGGATTTAGCCCGTTTTTATTTTTTTGTTTTATGTCAGTTTGAGTTATTTTTTTAAAAAAGTAAAAAAAAAAAAAAAAAGGTTGATTGTTTTTTGTTCTTTTTCTACACCGTTCTCACTTTTGTCTTCTTTGAAAAAATGATGAAAAATGAGGCACGCTTGTCCTAGAATGCATTCCTATGAAAAAAGAAATGACAACGGAAGTACAGGAATTAAGATCATGGAAGAGTCAAATACCTGCACAAGTCATTAAAGAGACAAAGAGGAAGCATGCGTGAGTGATAAAGCAATTAAGTCATATCCCATGAAATCAGCATAAATTTGGAAAATAGCTCAATCAGATCACAGACATTTCTAACCAAATTGGCAAAATGATCAATCCGAGCTGTATAAATGGGATCAATAATTTACATGCAGAGGAAGAGGATTCTTTAAAAAAAAAAAAAAATTCCAATAGTCAACAAAAAAGAGAACACATCAGGGGCTAATTTCAACAAGGCATACAAGGAAGATACAAAGAAATTAGCAACAAATATAGGCAACAGATAAGCAAATTCAATCCAGCAACAAGCAAAAAATAAGGTAAACAACAGAAGCAGTGGTATCATCATGGCGAAAGGGGAGGAGGCCACGTTCTCCCCCACCATCGCGGCCTCACATCATCATCATCTTCACAAGCTCATTCTCTTCCTTATCATCATCACAGGCACGCCAACACCCTCCTTCAACCTTAGATTTCCAGCTCCACCAACGTCATCATCATCATCATTTCAAACCACCCTGTGAACACTGTGACCACGCTTTCCTAGATCCGCATCCGCGTGGACAAGCCCCATCCTTCCTACCAGCGGTGCATCGTGTGCGCCTTAACCTCCTCTCTATGAGCACCGCGACAAATCATCGCAGCAGCGCCTCTCAAAGTCTGTAGCTCAGCCACGGATCTAAAGCCCAGCCACGGGATCCAAGCCTCCCCCATCACTGCAACCTTATTCCCTTCCATGGCTGCATGTTGGGTTCTATCGTCGCGATCCAAAACCACTGTCACCTCCATCGCACGATTCCCTGTGTGCTGCCATTCGGCCCAGCCGTCTTCCCCTCCTCATGTCACCGCGACATCCTCTCCAGTCACCAGAGGCAACCACCTTCTTCCCTTCGCCGGCCAACCTCTGCTATTCATCCATAGCCACCGTGACACCCTCCCCCTTTGCTCCATCTCTCTCTCCTCTCATTCCATATCTCTCTTTCTTGCATCCTCTTTCTTTCTTTCATTATGCGTGTGTTAGTGAGAAAGTGGGTGAGAGAGTGTTGGGTGTGTGTGTGTGTGTGTGTGTTGGTCAGAGAGAGATGTGCGCGTGTGTGTTGGTGAGGGTGAGTGATTGTTTTTTTTTTAGCGAGTGTGTGAGTGTGGGAAGGGAGTAGATTAGGATTAATGAAATTAAATTTATAAATTTAGTCTAAGTAAAATTAGGATAAGGAATATAGGGAGTTATAATTTAATTTAATTTGAAGAGGGTATTTGTGTTATTTTTGTTGGATTAGATGTTGTGTTTGATTGTTTGGATTTGGATTTACTTGTTGGGTTTAGTGTTGGTTTTATTTTTTAGGTTTGCTTGTTTGGGTTTGGTTTAGCTTGGGTTTAAAATAAAAAAAAAACAAAAAAAAGTTTTTATCATTTTGGGTTTAGAATAAACATCTGAGTATTTTTGTTTTTGCCAAAAATTGTCATTTAATTAAATGATTTTTTTTAGGATTAATAACCGTAAGTTTGTTAATTATATATTCTGGAATATTTTAATTGTGAAGGTTGATATTCTAAAATTCATTTCACAATTAAAATTAATCAAAAAAAAAAATTTTCTAAAAGAACTATGTGATTTTGAGTTCCCTATTGCACCAGGGATACGTAGGAGCAAGCGATTCAAATCCCTGTCAAGTCATTTTCATAATTTTTGTTTTATTTTTAAATAATTTTTTTTATTTCATGAGACTTTTTATTTAATTTAAATTTTTCATTTATTTGGGAATTTTGGATAAAAAATGTTAATTTAGCCACAACGGCCTTTAACTCTAGTATTTTGGACATCTGAATTGTGAGTTTGATATTCCAAAATTTCTTTTTTAAGAAAGATTTTTTTTTAATTTTCTTGTAAATAGAATAAGTGTTTTGAAGGTTATTAATAATTTGCACAAATCAATAGGTCCTGTCTAAGGACGAGTGTACTAGAGGTGCGTATGATTAAATTCTTACCATTCTCTATGCATAACGACTCCGAACTTGAATCTGGTTACAAAGACCTTTTCTTTAAAAATAAATGGTTTTTCCATGTTTTCCATTTTGAATAAACTTGATGGCGGCTCCAATTCTAACCACTCTTTTCGCGTCCTCGCGATCCCGCAGATAGCGACTCCACTGGGACCAGTTTGAGAGTCAAGCCTTATAATTGATTGTGCATATTATAATTAACCTCTTTTTTTCTCTTTCTTTCTTTATTTCTCTGCCTTTTTCTTTGTAAAGTCGTTTTTATTTCAAGGTACATTTTCTTTTTCTTTTTTATCTTTTTATTTTAATGAAAACCCTAGGGTAGATGATGTATTTTATACTATTTGTTTTGCACCCATTTTTTTTTTTAGTTGTTTATGGTTTTCTTTTGTGTTAGAATATATTGCCATTATGTTTGTACAATTTTATTTATTTATTTATTTGTTTATGACAACCCTAGGGTAGACGACTATTGTTATTTTGTATATATTTGTTATTTGTATTTTGTTTTGCAGGAGTGTATATAGTACTAGGATTGAAAAGTTTGTATGCTCCTTACACACACTTCACAATCACTTACCTCACACACTTTTCTTAGGCTCTATACCCAGCCTATGGAGCCAAGGATTAGGGGGTTTCTTGACATTGTAATGAGGGGCTTCATGCTCACTTGATAGTTGTTGGGATACCACTCAATTGTTACTAGCTTTATGGATCGATCATATTGAGAAGGTTCATCCCTACTTGTGGTTGGTTCAAGAGTTGGATCCTTGTCCAATGGACAGGGGTAATTTGGGGACCATGACTATTAGAAGTCTAGATCTATCCTAAAACTGTGCACTCATAGTTTAAACTTAGTAGCCATCCAAATTAGGGTTTTCAACCTTAGAATTTGCCATCCATTAAGTTTTACCTTGTTAGGACAAAGGGAGCATTATTCTTTCATCCTTTTACATTGCACTCCTTTATGCCTTACTTAGTAGTCTTTGCATCAAAACATTATCACATTGCATTTAGGTTAGCTAGCTTCTCATCCCATAACTTAATCATACTATGCATTCTTAGGAGTTTAGGCATTCATAACATAGACAGGCATTTTATTCGTTTCCACATGCATTCATTTCATCATATCTTAACTTACTCTCTGCATGGACATTGGTAGGTTAGTACATCATCAAAACTTTTAAGGAAGCATTTCATAAGGCATATTCTTAATAGGAGCATGCATTTTTTCTTTCCAATTTGTATTTTAACTCAATCATCTTTTTTCTTTTCCTCAGTGGTCTTTGATTTGTTTATAAAGCAAAAATCATCATTAGTTCAAAGCAAATGGAAGCAACACAAATGAACACTAGCAATGCACACAATTGGAAAAGGAATATCAAAGTTACAGTGACTAGTAACAAGCTTGAGAAAGTGAAAGAAATTACTCAGTTGATTCTCATGCACGATCCGCCTTTAGGGATACCTATGGGCGCATATCTGATTTGTTACTCATCCCAGGTAGAAACATCGTGTTAGCGCCCTCTCACAATTTTGGAACCCTTCTCTTTGTTGTTTTGAGCTACCTGATTTTAATGCGACCCCAACCTTAGAAGAATATATGGTCATGATAAGGCTACCTATTCGAGAAAAATCCGGTGTATATCTCTATCAGGGGCATTATGTCGGCAAAGAAAAAGTTGCCAAACTGATCGAAGTCGAAGCAAACTAGATAGAAATGGAAATAAGGGGATCTACTCGAGGAATCAAGAGAAGTTTTCTAGAATCCCATCTGCAAGCCTTGGCTCGGCAGGGAAGTTGGGATTTCTTCAACCGAACACTAGCATTAACCATTTATGAATTGGTCTTGTTCCCATTTACGCCAAATGTTGTTGACCAAGCTGCCATGGATGTGTTTTTCAATTTGAGACACATGGCATGAATCCTATTCCGGCTATACTGGCGGATACATTCCTTTCCTTGGATGTTTGCATTCAAAAAAATGGTTGAAGGTTGCGATGTTGCTTGCCAATGTTGTATGTGTGGTTTATGACTCATGTGTACGCTGATAGTCGCATGGGCCTTTTCCTGATCCGTTAAGAGATTTCCATCGTATACAGATAAATCACCAAGAGGCACAAATATGGAAAAATGAGTTCTCACAGATCCAAGTCGAATTCTTTCAAATGGGTCTCCCTTGGTACCATGGAGAAAACATTATCTATAGTTGTGGTGACTTTCACAATGTTCCTTTGATGGGTCCAAGGGGATGCATTTCCTACACACCCGCATTGGTGCTTAGACAATTTCATTTGACTCAAACAAAACCTCTAGAAAAGCAACTTAAGGGGTTCAACTTCCTATATCATAAAGATAAAAGCACCATGGAGCAAGAAAAGAAGATCAAAATGGCATGAGATAACGTCAAAATCCTAGGGGAAAAGGAACTCGGGAACGCGGCTAACCTTTTCTCAAGAATAGAGAGTGGAGGAAAACAAGAGTTGAAAAAAATTGTATCCCAAAGGATATTCCAAGCAACTTGACTCCAATGCAAATCCTAGAAAAACCTCAATTAATATCCCAAGTAGAAGTAATGAAGGCACATATGCGGTTCTTGGAAGAGAAAAAGGAGGCAGCTGATCTAAAAAATGCCATTCTTCAAAACCAATGTGAGAAAATGGTCAAGGAGATTGAAGCCTTAAAATACGAGTGTGTTGTCGCAGCAGAAATTACAAAGCCCAAGAAAAGCAAAGAAAAGATCCTAACTACTCATTTGACCAAAATTCAGGAGCTGGAAGAAAAATCCACATGTCTGTAAAAGAAAGGAACAAGTTAGAAAAAGAAATGGGTAAGGAAAGTTGCATCGTGGGAAGGATAGAGCACGAAGTTAACAAGCGAGACAAAGACATTGTAAGCCTAAGTGTGAAAAGAGAAACAAGTGAGAAAGAAGTTAAAGCACAAGTGGAATATTTGTCAACAACTTTAGCACAAACAAAACATGATGCCGTTCGTGGGTGGACATCGGCAAACCAGTATCATGACTTGTTTGTTGATGCAACCGAGTTTGGAAAGTCATGGAGAGAAAAGGCCCTCGAATGGAAAGAAAAGTATGAAAAGATAGCTAGTGAATTGAGTCATTACATTCCAAACTTTGTTCATCACTTTGAGAAGGCAAATGAACAAATTACTAAGATGCCACCATTTAGGTTACCTCAAGAAGTGACGGAGTTCATGGATTCATGTGAAAACATTGCCAAAAGTTTCAAGAGAAATAAGATGAAGCTTTTGATGTAGTTGTTATTTATGAATAAGAATAAGGCTTTTCGATCTAATTGTTTTCTCTATTTTTGTCAAGGCACATGTAATCCATTATGAAATGATTTGTACTTGGAACTGTGTTTGGTAATGAATGAAGTCTTCAATATTCATTTTTCTGGTTCAATTTGCTGAGTATGATAACACGTTTGATGCTTTCTATAGAGGAGCAGATGTTCCCTTAGAAAGTAATCAATCATATTTTCGCCTTAAGATTTTTTATCCTTGTGCAAAACGTGAAAGTCACCACTGCAAGAGAAAGAAGAGTTACATTGCTAGTGTTCATTAGATAGCATCTATAGAGGAGTGATTTCTCTATTGGGATTTGCTATTAACCACACCTTGACTTATAGGGTGACATACCCATAAGAATGAGTGCGGGGCATCCTTGAGCTTGCAAAGAACTTTTGATGACTATTGTTCATTTGCTTTTCTACATATAAAATAAAAAAAAAGAGAAAAAGAAAATAAAAAAATTGACTTTTTTGGGTGTTGTTAACTTTTTTGGCACAAGATCCGTCACCATTGGGTGCCCAAGGAAAATAGAAATCGATCAAACTCGTGTTGATAATATTGAAGCTCGGACCAAGATGGCTAGAGGAAATTCTGAACTAGGAGCAACGCACTCAGTTGCAACCAATGATGAAGCGGGAAGAAACTGAGCTTAGAGGTTGATGTAGTGAGAGGGAAATTGAATGAAATGTCAAATAATCGAGCAAATATGGAAGAAATGATGAGAGCCATGAAGGAGTCACTTGACTTATTAAGAGCTAATCAAAGGGACATGGTGAATACGTTAGTCAAGGTACAACCTAGTGCTGCAATGATAACCATACCTGGGGCACCAAATGCGGCTGTAAATGTCACCCAAGGGGTGAATGATGGGGATGAGATTCTGAATAATCTTCATGGACAGCCACCACCCACAATGCCATTAGTGATCCCGATTGGAGAAGGCTATCGTTCATTAGAGAACACTCATATCCTGATGGGCATGAGCATGCTACCCCTATTGGGGGCAACCTCGTGTTGTTATCAGAAACAACCATTTTCCTCATAAAATAGTCGTGCAGAGGTGAATAAAGACAAGTTAGAGAAGAATGGATGAAGAAGATTCAGGACCAAATCAAAACTATTCAAGGACCTAACACTTATGGTCATATGGAGATTGAGGCTTTGCCCTCCTATTGACAGTAGTTCCTAAAGACTTCAAGTTTCCTGATTTCTTGAAGTATGATGGTACTAGTAATCCTCTTTTTCATTGAAAGAGTCACTGCACAAAAATGTCAATATGGCCTAAGGACGAGAAGTTTCTTATGAGCTTTTCCATGAAAGTTTAACTGGACCCGCCTTAGAGTGGTATATCCAATTAGACCATTCCAAAATTTCAATCCTGGAGGAATTAGTTGACCAATTCATGAGTCAATACAAGTTTAACATAGAAATAGCACCTACTCATGAGTTGAGAATGATGCAAAAGAAGAAAGATGAGTCCTTTAAGCAATATGCTCAAAGATAGAGAACTTTAGTTGCTCAAGTGCAACCGCCACTTATCCCATCTGAAATGTGTTCGTACTTTTGGGGACTTTAGGATCTCCTTATATTGGGGCAATGGCAAGAGCAGCATACAAAGACTTCTGAATTGATAATTGGTGAAAGAATCGAGAATTTGGCTAAAGCTGGAAAACTTCCTATGAGCAATGAGGACACAATAAGAGGATTGCTGCCAAGGAAGAAAGAGGTGGAAGTAAGTTATGTGCAAGGTCAACAATCTTTTATTCCAAGATATGCCTCAACACACCCAAGATGCCAAATACCATCCATCCCTTATTACCCACCATACCAAACCACTCCAAACACAAATACAATCCCATATACCCAACCTCAAGTCAATAACATCCACATACGACCATACCAACCAGCTTGCTCAACTTATACATATAACTCAACTACACATCCCAGAACTACCCAAACACTACACCACCTCGACCAAATTTCCAAAACCAGAATCGTAATCGATTCCCAAACCTTCCACTTTTTCCAAAGTTATCCATTTCAAATGCTGACCTATTTCAAAAATTGTTCGATGCTCATTTGATCTCACCATGCCCTGCGTCCATTAGAACCACCATTTCCAGCTTGGTATAACCCCAACTTAACTTGTAAATACCACATAGAAGTTGGGACATTCAATTGAAGATTGTGAAGCCTTCAAGATAGCAGTAAGAAGGCTAATTGCTTGTGAAAAATTGGACCTAAGAGGAATCAAAGCCCGATATTGTTAACAATCTGATGCCAAATCATGAAGGAGGAGCTCAAGTAAATGCTTTGACGATAGAGGAACCTTTGATCAAGAGGGTCTTGAATCTTCAAACTTCTATGGAGAAAGTTTTTATTGGCTTAGAGGAAGCTGGATACAACATCACAACACCTACATCTATGATCAAGGAAAATGAGAAATGTGATATGGAATTGAGTTGTGAATACCACTCAGGAAGCTTTGGTCATGACATAGAAAGTTGCAGGATTTCAAGGCTCGTGTATAGGGATTACTCAGCCTGGGTGTTATACAAGCAAAAAAGAAGCTGAATGTCTTTGAAGAGGTGAATGTGATTGAGTGTTTTGTGCTTTGAGTGCCTCCATTTAATCAAGTGCTAAAGCCAGAAAAAGTAGTTATCATATGAAGAAACCAACGCCCTTTGTTTATGAAGACACACATGCTATACCTTGGAACTATGAGACTGAGGTTGAGATGAAAAGAGATATAGGAGAAACCTTAAATGCCCAAGTTGGTGGAGTAGTAACTAGTATAACGAGAAGTGGAAGGTGTTATGGTCCTAGAGAAATAGAAAAAGGAAAGTTTGTCAATGAAGGGAATGCTGGAAAAAGTTCTGACTTGGGAGGAAGTGAAAAGAAAGAAGATGAGGAGGAGGAATTTCTAAAAATCATGAAACGAGTGAGTACAATATTCTGGAGCAATTAAAGAAGACTTCTGCCAGAATATCCTTGTTATCACTAATCTTGTCATCCAAGCCTCATCAAAAGGCATTATTAAAGGTCTTGAAAGAAGCTTATGTCAAGCCTGACGTTTCAACGGAGAACATGGTGAATATGGTGGATCAGGAACGTGTCAACGTGATCATGTTCTCAAATGAGGAAGTTGTGTAAGGGCTAACCCAGAGCACTGTACATAACTCTCAAATGCAGAGACCATATAGTGCCCAGGGTCCTCATTAATGGAGGGTAAGGATTGAATGTTCTAAGTGTCGACCTTAAGTTACTTGTCAATAAGTAAGGATGATGTGAACACCTAATTTTGTTCCAAAACAAAAAAAATTTTGGCCGTTTGAAAAAATCTTAACCTGTTTTTTTTATTATTTGCTATTGTTTGTGTTAAGTCCATTTCACGTTTTTTAAAATTGTTAGATTAAGCCCATTTCATTTCATATAAAAAAAAAAGAAAACCCATTACGTTTTTTTTTTTGTATAGTTTCATCTTCCAAAAATAATTTTTAGCCTATTTCATTTTCATTTTTTAATTTATTTTATTAAAAATAAAAAATATAAAAAAGGAGGCTAAGGCCGAAGCGGCCAGAGAGGAAAAAGACAAAAGAGAATCGGTGCCTATTAAGACGTGAAGTAAATGATGAAGCGTCAGGCGCCTAACAAATTCATAGAAATCATGCACAAGAGTTAGGAATTCCAGGTACCAAACAACACAGGTAAGGATTGAAGAATCAAGGCAGTCAAAATAAAATCCCTTGAAATCAGCAATCAGAGGAAGGAGGACAAAACAAAATTCATTTCAAGCGGTATAAATAGGGACTCTTTGAGAAAATTTTGTCGGGAAGACATTAAGAGCTAATAGAGGGAACATACATTGAGAGTTAATTCGGTAGGATACACAGAGAGATCAGAGAATCAGAATATCATCACCAAAAAAATCAACAGAGAATAAAAAATTTCAAACCATCAATTTCCACAACCATCAACAAAAAATTTCTAGCAATATCAGGAAAATACAATAGAACCAAGAAGAACGGCATCATAGGTATTACTCCTTTCTCATTACAACCAGTAAGAAAGAAAGAATCAAGAAAAGAAAAAGAGGGGCATGGAGGCCGCGACCTTCCCCACCACCGCGACCTCCTCATTTTCTTCCATTTTCAAATCCCTCATTCCATAGATCCTCCTCCTTTCTCTTCCTCATCCTCCCCCATCATCATCAAGTCCCTTAACCGCGAATAGCCAACACCTCCGCCTGAAAACCTCTGTAACCACCGCTTCATCTGAAGCAACTGCCGCGCAAATGCCATGGTGCCTATCCTCCTGCCCGCCCTCCCGCGTCGACCTCGGGCCTCCTCCCTCAGCTCCGACCCACCTCCGTGAGGCCCAGCGCCGCTGCAACAGGTCACGTAGCTCCGCCTCTGCTCCCATCGACCACCACAGCCAGCATCCCATGGACCTCAGCCGAACGGCACCCTTTCTCTCAACACGACATCGCCACCTCGTTCTCCTTCAGAACACCGTGATCTCATTCTCCTCTTGCAGCCTACGGCGAGCCAATCCCAGCCACCGCATCATGCTTCTTTTCCTCCTCCAGCGCGCGTCTCCGCACTGTTGCGGCCTCCCTTCACGCATAGGCCTCTCTCTTCCCTCTCTCTCTCTCTCTTCCTTGGCCTCTCTCTCTCTTCTCTGTGTCCGTGAATGGGTGTGTGTGTTTGGTTGTGTGAGCAAGGAAGGTTAATAAAATTATTTTAGATGGAATTAGATTAGGAAAATTAGAAAGTTTTTATTATTATTATTATTTTCTTTGAGTAGCGTTAATTTATTAGACCAGACCTTGAGTTTGTCCGTTTGGGTTTAGGCCTTGTTGCTTGGATTTTTTTTTTTAGTTCTTTTTTGTTTTTGACCCAAAATACATTGACTTTGTTTTTTTTTTTTGTTTAGATTCATGTTTTCTTTTGTGTTTTGCTTTCTTGCCTAAAAAAAAAAAGAATTTTTTTTTAAAAAAAAATTTAACACAATGGATCAATAGTTTTCCATTTTGATGATAGAGTTATTTAGGTGACGGCTTATTAATTCTATGTTCTAAGAATATTTTAGTGACGGCTTGATATTTAAAACCATTTTTTTTCAAAAATAAAATCGATCAACCCACAATTATATTCTAAAGAACTACGTGACTTTGAATTCCCTATTGCATCAGGGGATACGTAGAAGGTGATTCTAATTCTGTCAAGTCAAAATTAATTTTTATCTTCATTGTAAATAATTTTTCTAATGAATTTTTAATATGAGATATTTTATTTAATTTTAATTTTTTTGGGGAATATGTTTTATTTTGAATAAATAATTAATTTAGCCATGACGGCTTGTTAATTCGATATTTCGGGCATTTGAGTTGTGACAGCTTAATGATCAAAATTTCCCTAAAATACATTTGTTCCCTTTTGTATTTTTTTCCTTTATATAAAATCAAAATAATTTTATTATTTGTAAATATTTATTAATTCATAAGACATTTTATTTTCATGTATTCATTTTAATTTTGTTATTTATTTTTCAAATATTTTATTTCAAATAAAAATGTTAATTTAGCCACGACGGCTTGTTAACTCATTTTGGACATCTGAATCGCGACGATTTGATACTCCAAAATTTCTCTTTAAAAAAATATTTTTAAATTTTCTTGTAAATAAAAATAATAAAATAAATATTTTGAAGGTTATTAATAATTTGCACAAATCAATAGGTACCGTCTAAGGAGGTGTACTAGGGTGCGTAGGATTAAATCCTACCCTTCTTTGCATAACAGACTCCGAACTTGAAATCTGGTTACAAAGAACTTTTCTTTAAAAATAAATGGTTTTTCCATGTTTTCCATTTTGAATAAACTTGGTGGCGACTCCAATTTTCAAATTTTAACTAATTCTTTTCGCGTCCGTCGATCCGCGCAGATGGCGACTCCACTGGGACTTTGAGAGTCAAGCCTGATAATTGATTGTGCATATTATAATTAACCTTTTTTTTTTTTCTCTCTTATTTCTTTCTCTATTTGCCTTTTTCTTTGTAAAGTCATCTTTTATTTCAAGGTATGTTTTCTTTTTCTTTTTTTATTTTAATAAAAACCCTAGGGTAGATGATTTTTATTTTATATTGTTCTCTTTTTATACTCTTTTATTTGTTTGTACATTTTTTTTGTTTATTTATTTGTTTATTTATGACAATCATAGGGTACACTACGTTATTTTGTATTATCTATTTTGCAGGTATTGGTTATGGGTAGTTTTAGGATTCCAGGTTTGTATGCTCCCTTCACACACAACACTTACACATTAATCACACACGAGTGGGCCCTATACCCGTGTTGAGCAACTTGAGATAGGTAAGAGATTGTGTAGCAGTAGCCATATTGGATGTACGTCCTATTTGGTTATTGTGAAAATCTCATCTAGAATGTGACTCTTTCATGAATGTCCTACATCTAGCGGTTCCTCCTTTGTGGATAACATTTCGAAAAGAGTTCTTAACTCTAAAGGCCTAGAATCCCAAATTCATAGATCCACCTGATGAGAGTCTTCACAGGTAGAAAGCCTATAAAGACCATAGGATAGTCCTTCATAGTTCACCTCAGATAGGACACAAAGGGAGCATACTTTCTTCTTTAACTTATTTCCTTTGTACATAAATTCTTCAATATGCTTAAAATGTTTATTGTTTTTTTTTCTGTAATGAAAATTTTTCACTTTTCTCTTTGTTTAACAGGTTTGTTAGAGCACTATATCAAGTCTTGTTGTGAGTATCTTTAGAAAATGGAAACAACCATGAGATCAAACAATTATGAAGAAGAGAAATTGAAAAAAACTTTACATCTTAAAGTCAAGAAACCTGACAGAAAGCCTAAGATTCTTGAGTCAGTTGTTGAAAGCTCCACAACGTCTTTCTCTTACCAGAAAATATGGAAAAGTCCTGAGCTTGTTAGAGGTGGAAGTCAGGTAGAAGCAATCACAGGGCACAGTATTATGATCATCCACTTCGATGCTTTACCTTTCAAGATTTCTAGTTGGCACCAACCCTTGAAGAATTTGAGCGAATCCTGGAGTTACCACTAGAAGGAGAAAAACCTTACAATTATCAAGGACATTATGCTTCTCTACACACTATAGCAAATGTCCTAAAGGTAAATGTAAGAGATTTGCATGAGGCACAGAAATGCAGAAATGGGACCAGGGGATTTACAAAAGTTTACTTGGAAGAGCACATGCAACACTTAGCTCAAGCGAAGATTGGGACACTTTTTCAGATGTGTTAATCCTCACTGTTTATGGAACCATCTTGTTTCCAAATATTGATGGTTTCGTAGACCTTGCAGCAATTGATGTATTCCTTGCCCGAAAATTTCATGCTCAAAATCCTTTCGCCCTCCTAGCATGTCTATTGTTCCTTGAATTTTTGCTATGAGAGGAATGGTAAGAGAGTTTTGTGTTGTTTACCAATGTTATATGTGTGGGTTACTGCGCACATATTTCAAAGAAATTACAAGACACTCTGTCCTATTAGTGATCTAAAGATGTATCATGTTAAGAAGAAAAGTGGATGAGAATGGGCTGAGGAATTTGCAAAATTAAGTGAAAAAGTGATCCGATGGTACCCTTGGTGGGAGGATGGGCAGACATTGATTTAAGTGTGAAATTTTCCAAATGTACCCCTCATGGGTACTCGAGGATGTATAAATTATAATCCCGCATTGGTGCGCCAACTTGGTTACCCTATAATGGAACCACCTTCTGAAGCTACAATAACTCCTTTCATCATGTACTACTCGGATTCTGATGACAGTGGTCTACTGCAGAAAGTCCTATCTGCTTGGAACAATGTTGTCGAAAAGGAGAGAACTGGAGTTAGGAGCTGTGAGTGAAAGAAAGCTATCGCCAATGGGTAAAAATAGGCTCAAGAGGTTAAGTTACCATTCAAAGTCTCAACAACAGTTACTCTTGATAAAACGTTGGCCTTGCATTTTGATGAAATTGAAGAAATCAAAGAATTGAAAGAAAAACTGGACAAGGCCGAACAAGAAAAAATGCAAGTGGTGGTTGAATTGAAAAGCATCCACCATGATTATGCGGCTTTAAAGCGAGAAAGCACTGAAAGAGATCAAGTTCTTGAAAAGACCAGCAAGAAGTTAAAAATGGGACATGAGCACATGATGAAAACCAAAGAATGTCTCATAGCTGCCAACAAAGAGTTAGGACTTCGAAGGCAAGAGCGTAATGAAGCATTAGCTGAAAATCAATGCTGAAGAAGCGCTTCAAAATGCTAAAATTGCTGAAAAAGCTGCATTAAAGGTGAGGAACAAATGAAACAGCAAATGGGGAATTGAATGAGGAATACAAAGAAAGGTTGAGGAACTAAATCAACACATGAAAGATGAGATCATGAACTATCAAGTTGTCCTGGAAAAAGAAAAGAAAAGGATTGCAGATTTGGATCTTGAAGTGCAACACCGAGATCACATCATTCATGAGTTGAAAGTTCGCTTTTCAAACTTGGCAGGGTTGGCTAATACAGCAATAGAAGATGTTCCAAGGTATCTGGAAATGGCTGAACAAGAAATTATCCCCTTTGAGACTCTAGATGAGATTCGCAACTTCGTCGACTGGAGAGATTTGGTTAGAAGAATGAAACGAATGATTGCAGAAAGACGTTGATGAGATGTTAGCTTTAGAGTGTCAATGTTGGTTAGGAAATAATATGTGGTTTTATGATGTAAGAAAGATGTTGTTTTGAAAGAATAATCATTTCTCTATATTGTGTTGATCTCATGGCAATATTCATTTAAATATAACATAGTACCTTTGAACGAGACGTTCTGGGAACAGTTATCATCAAAGATACTCACATCAAGACTAAGCACGATAGAAAGTCTCTAATAAATAACAATGTTTTTCTTTCTTTTTACTAAAACTCATTTCCACAGGTAAAACTTCGTCACCATTGGGCGCCCAAGGAAAGAAGATACCGATCTAACTCGTATTCACAATACCAGAGCTCGGACAAAGATGGCTGGAGGAAATTCTGACTCAGGAAGAGTACACTCAACCAATGATGAACAGGAAGAAATTTAAGCATGGAAGTTGATGCAATGAGAGGAAAATTGAATGAAATGTCAAATAACCAAGCAAATATGGAAGAAATGATGAGAGCCATGAAGGAGTCACTTGACTTATTAAGAGCTAATCAAAACCGAGACATGGTGAATACGTTAGTCGAGGTACAACCAAGTGCTGCAATGATAACCATACCTGGGGCATCAAATGCACCTGTAAATGTCACCCAAGGGGTGAATGATGGGGATGAGATTCTGAATAACCCTCATGGACAGCCACAATGCCATTGGTGATCCAATCGGAGAAGGCTATCATTCATTAGAGAACACTCATCCTGATGGGCATGAGCATGCTGCCCTATTTGGGGCAACCTCGTGTTGTTATCCAGAAACAACCATTTTCCTCAGAAAATAGCCATGCAGAGGTGAATAAAGACAAGTTCAGAGAAGAATGGATGAAGAAGATTCAGGAGCAAATCAAAGCTATTCAAGGACCTAACACTTATGGTCATATGGAGATTGAGGCTTTGCCCTCCTATTGACGCAGTAGTTCCTAAAGACTTCAAGGTTCCTGATTTCTCAAAGTATGATGGCACTGGTAATCCTCTTTTTCATTTAAAGAGTTACTACAAAAAATGTCAATATGGTCCAAGGACGAGAAGTTTCTTATCAGCTTTTTCCATGAAAGTTTAACTGGACCCGCCTTAGAGTGGTATATCCAATTAGACCATTCCAAAATTTCCTGTTGGAGGGAATTAGTTGACCAATTCATGAATCAATACAAGTTTAACATGGAAATAGCACCTACTCATGAGATTGAGCATGATGCAGAAGAAGAAAGATGAGTCCTTTAAGCAATATGCTCAAAGATGGAGAACTTTAGCTGCTCAAGTGCAACCGCCACTTATCCCATCTGAAATGTGTTCATACTTTTGGGGACTTTAGGATCTCCTTATATTGGGGCAATGGGGGAGCAGCATACAAAGACTTCTCTGAATTGATAACTGGTGAAGAATCGAGAATTTGGCTAAAGCTGGAAAACTTCCTGTGAGTAATGAGGACACAAGAAAAGGATTGCCGCCAGAAAGAAAGAGGCGGAAGTAAGTTATGTGCAAGGTCAGCAATCTTTCATTCCAAGATATGCCTCAACACACCCAAGATCCCAAATACCATCCATCCCTTACTACCCACCATACCAAACTACTCCAACCACAAATACAATCCCATATACCCAACCTCAAGTCAATAACATCCACATACGACCATACCAACCAGCTCGCCCAGCCTATACATATAACCCGACCATATCCCAGAACTACCTAAACACTACACCACCTCGACCAAATTTCCAAAACCAGAAGTTCGCAATCGATTCCCAAACCTTCCACCTTTCCCAAAGCTATCCATTTCAAATGCTCCCTGTTTCAAAAATTGTTCAATGCTCACCTGATCTCACCATGTCCTGTGCGTCCATTAGAACCACCATTTCCAGCTTGGTACAACCCCAATTTAACTTGTAAATACCACATGGAAGTTGCGGGGCATTCAATTGAAGATTGTGAAGCCTTCAAGACAGTAGTAAGAAGGCTAATTGCTTGTGGAAGATTGGACCTCAAGAGGAATCAAAGCCCAATATTGTTAACAATCCGATGCCAAATCATGAAGGAGGAGCTCGAGTAAATGCTTTGACGATGGAGGAACCCTTGATCAAGAGGGTCTTGAATCTTCAACTCCTATGGAGAAAGTTTTTATTGGCTTAAAGGAAGCTGGATACAACATCAAGCACCTGCATCTATGATGAAGGAAAATGAGAAATGTGATATGGAATCGAGTTGTGACTACCACTAGGAGGCTTTGGTCATGACATAGAAAGTTGCTGGATTTCAAGGCTCGTGTAAGGGATTACTCAACCTAGGTGTTATACAAGCAAAGAAGAAGCTGAATGTCTCTGAAGAGGTGAATGTGATTGAGCGTTTTGTGCTTCGAGTGCCTCCACTTAATCAAGCTTCGAAGCCAGAAAAGGTAGTTATCACTGAAGAAACCAATGCCCTTTGTTTATGAGGACACACATGTTGTACCTTGGAACTATGAGACTGAGGTTGAGATGAAAAGAGATATAGGAGAAACCTCAAATGCCCAAGTAGGTGGAGTAGTAACTAGTATAACGAGAAGTGGAAGGTGTTATGGTCCTTGAGAAATAGAAAAAGGAAAGTTTGTTAATGAAGGGAATGCTGGAAAAGTTCTGATTTGGGAGGAAGTGAAAGAAAGAAGATGAGGAGGAGGAATTTCTAAAAATCATGAAACAGAGTGAGTATGATATTCTGGAACAATTAAAGAAGACTCCTGCCAGAATATCCTTGTTATCACTAATCTTGTCATCGAGCCTCATCAAAAGGCGTGTTAAAGGTCCTGAAAGAAGCTTATGTCAAGCCTACGTTCAACGGAGAACATGGTGAATATGGTGGATCCAGTGAAACGTGTCAACATGATCACGTTCTCAGATGAGGAAGTTGTGTCACAGGGCTAACCCACGAGCACTGTACATAACTCTCAAATGCAGAGACCATATAGTGCCCAGGGTCCTCATTGATGGAGGTCAGGATTGAATGTTCTACCATGTCGACCTTAAGTTACTTGTCAATAAGTAAGGATGATATATCAGCAGGTGATGATTGTGAAGGCTTTTGATGGGGCAAAGAAAAGTATCCTTGGGGAAATGTTATTGCCATTGGAGATTGGCCCAAGTAGATTTGAAGTGTTATTCCAGGTAATGGAGATTGAATCAGATTACAATATGCTATTGGGAAGACCATGGATTAACAATGTTGGTGATGTTCCCTCAACCTTGCATCAAAAGGTTAAATACATAGAGAATGGCTCGATCGTTACAATCCATGGAGAAAAGATATCATAGTATCTAAACCAATTACATTGCCGTATGTTGAGAATGTGGAACTGGTAGAAAAGTTTATGGCATAACCTGGAGGTAGTAGGGCTGAAACAAGGAACAAAATAAGCCCCCAATGCAAAATCAGGTGGTGGCTCATATCATGGCTAAGAGTGGATACCTACAAGGCAGAGGATTGGGACTCCAGTTGCAAGGTATCACGACACCAATACCATCACCAAGAAGCCTAATCGATATGGTTTGGGATATAATGCACTATTGGAAGAGGAGATGAGGGGCATGACTCTTGAGCAGGAGGAGCAAATGGAGAAAATGAAGCAGATTCCTCACCTAAAGGAAACATTTCAAGCCCAGCTGAAGTAATCCTAGCTGAGGAAGTTCACTCCCCTTGTTGTACCACTATCAATATGGTGAATGTTGATGAATCCAAAGAAAACAACCCTCATGTTGCCAACAATAATGAGATGCTAATGAATTGGAGTTGAACCAGTTATTGATGTTGTTACTTCAAAGTAATTGTTTGGGTTGTATTGATAAATATTGTTTATGCTTCTGTTTATGCTACTCAAAGACATCATCTAAATGCACTTGCATGATTATTCAATAATCTTTCTTTATCTTCCATTTTCCTCGTTTTCTCTCTTTAATTTTTCTTTCTTCTTTCTTTTATTTACCATTCTCATCTCGTTAATTTATGTCTTCCATATTATTTTCATTTTTCCACTTTTTATTTTGGCATTCCAACCCATCCTAATTGCTTTCCAGGAATTTAAATACTATAGAAATTTTGTCGCATGAAAGGGACTTTGGAGACTTATCAATTGATTCTCTTGCGGCACTTGATTGTGATAGCCATGAATTTGATGAAGATGAGGAAATTGTTGGGCACTTTTCAGACCTCCTGGAGCATACAGAAAAGGAGTTTGACTTAGACAATGAGGTGATCGAGTTGGTTGACATGGGCATTAGAAGAGAAGAAGGAGCTGAAAATAGTGAAAACCCAGAACGCTTAGAAATGATTGCATTGTTCAAAGAATACATGGATGTTTTTGCATGGTCTTACCATGATATGCCAGGGTTGGATCCAGAAATAGCTTCACATAAGATCCCTTTATATGCGGGAGTTAAGCCGAAAAAGCAAAAGTTGAGAAGGATGCGGCCTGAAATGTCATTAAAAATAAAAGAGGAGGTGTGAAACAGCTGGAGGCTGGATTTTTGGAGGTATCAAGACACACTGACTGGGTGGCTAACATTGTGCCAGTGCCTAAGAAGGATGGAAAAGTTAGAATGTGTGTGGATTATCGGATCTAAACAAAGCTAGCCCGAAGGATGATTTTCCTCTCCCTCACATCGATGTCCTTGTTGATAATACTAAAAAACCACCGATTTTCATTTATGGATGGGTACTAGGATACAATCAAATTCCCATGGATGTTAATGACAAAGGAAAAACTACTTTCATAACTCCATGGGGAACATTTTGCTATACGTCATGCCATTCGGATTGAAAAATGCCGGGCTACATACCAGCGTGCTATGGTTGCATTATTCCATGATTTGATGCACAAGGAGATTGAAGTGTATGTAGATGACATGGTTGCTAAGTCCAAAGAGGGAGAAAGTCATGTGGAGTCCTCGAAAGTTGTTTGAAAGACTCAAAAAATATAAGTTGCCTGAATCCGAATAAATGCATCTTTGGAGCTTCTACGGGGAAATTACTTGGATTCATTGTTAGCAGAGAAGGAATAAAAGTAGACCCAGATAAGGTGAAAGCGATACAAGATATGCCTCCTCGAACTGAACGGGAAGTTAGAAGTTTTCTGGGAGGCTCAATTACATTGCTCGATTCATTGCCAATTTGACTAGTACTTGTGAGCCTATATTCAAGTTGCTACGAAAACATCAACCCGGAGAATGGAATGAGGAATGCCAAGAAGCCTTTGCTAAAATAAAGGCTTATTTAATGAAACCTCAGTTTGACCCCACCTACACGAGCCGTCCTTTAATATTGTACCTCAAGTGTTACCCACATCAATGGGGGCAATGTTAGGACAGTATGACAAGTCTGGAAAGAAAGGCAATTTATTATCTGAGCAAGAAGTTTAATGACGAATCTCGCTACTTGGCAATGGAAAAGACCTGTTGTGCATTGGCATGGACTTCCAAGAGGCTGAGCAGTACATGTTATACTATACCACTTGGTTGATCTCTCGAATGGATCCGTTAAAGTACATATTTGATAGTCCTCATGTGTCGTTGAGAATGTCAAAGTGGCAAGTGATACTGCAGAATTTGACATCAAGTATGTGACCCAAAAGTCTGTCAAGGGAGGTGCAATTGCTGATCATCTAGCTGAAAACCCGCTTGAAAGTGAGAGCTAACCATTCCTGAATTATGTGATGATGAAGTGTTAATGGAGAAGAAAATGGAAAAGGAGAATGTATGGAAGATGTACTTTGATGGAGCTGCTAACATGAATGGATGTGGAATAGGAGCTGGTGGTGTCACCTGGTAAGCAATACCTAGTCTCTATCAAGTTGGATTTTGAATGTACCAACAACATCAGAGTATGAGGCGTGTGCAAATGGTTTGCAAGTTGCAATTGACTTGGGAATCAAAGAATTAAAAGTCTTTGGAGACTCTGCACTTATAATTTATCAAGTTAATGGACAATGGCAAACAAAGGATCCAAAATTGGTACCTTACAGAAATACTTGTCTTGACTAATTGAGCGATTTGATGATGTGTCATTCTCTCATTTAACTCGAGACAAGAACCAATTTGCAGATGCTTTGGCAACTTTGGCTGTAATGACCAAATTGGAAGTCCATGCTAATGTCCAACCTATCCATGTGGAGGTGCAAAGTGAACCAGTATATTGTGGCAATGTGGAGATTGAACCAACGGTCAACCCTGGTATCAGGACATCAAGCAGTATATTCAAAAAGGAGAATACCCAGTTGGAGCAAATGAGGTGAATAAAAAGACAATACGTCGACTAGCTATGAGCTTTTTCTTGAATGGTGAAGTCCTCTACAAGAGGAATCATGACACCACTCTTCTAAGATGTGTAGATGCTCATGAAGCTTGAATAATCATGACTGAGATCCATGAAGGAATTTGTGGAACCCATGCTAATGGTCATATGATGGCACGAAAAATTTTAAGGAGTGGTTATTACTGGTCCACCATGGAGAATGATTGCATCAATTATGTTCGGAAGTGTCACAAATGTCAAATATATGCAGATCGAGTTAATGCTCCTCCATTTTCGCTGCATAGTATGGTATCTCCTTGGCCTTTCTCAATGTGGGGCATGGATGTCATTGGCCCAATCAATCCCAAAGCATCTAATGGTCATCGTTTCATTTTGGTGGCAATAGACTATTTCACTAAATGGGTGGAAGCCACTTCATATGCCAATATCACACAGAAGGTGTTTCTAGATTTATCAAAAGAGACATTATTTGTAGATATGGGATTCCAAAGAATTATCATAGACAATGCTCCTAATCTCAATGGTGCCGAGGTTCAAAAGTTCTTTGAGACTTTCAAAATCAAGCATCACAACTCAGCTCCTTATAGGCCTCAAATGAATGGTGCGGTTGAAGCCAAATAAGAATATCAAGAAAATTGTTGCCAAAATGGTGGTGAATTACAAAGATTGGCATGAAATGCTGCCATATGCTTTGCACGCTTTCGTACCAACATACGATCAAGCACAGGAACAACTCCTTTCTCATTGGTATATGGAATGGAAGCTATATCCCCTATTGAAGTTGAAATCCCATCATTAAGGGTTTTGATGGAAGCTGAGTTAGAAGAATCTGAGTGGGTGAAAGCTCGTTATGAACAGTTGAATATGATAGAAGAGAAAAGACTGGAGCCATTTGTCATGGCCAGTTGTATCAAAGTAGAATGGCTAAGGCTTTCAATAAGAAAGTCCACCCAGGGATTTGTATCCAGGAGATTTGGTTTTGAAGAAAATTCTCCCTAATCAAGAGGACATTCGAGGAAAATGGGCTCCAAGTTATGAAGGTCCTTACATTGTCAAACAAGCATTTTCAGGAGGGGCATTGATTTTGCAAAATATGGATGGACAAGAACTACCTAGACCGTCAACACTAATGAGTCAAAAAGTTTTATGCTTGAAAAGATGTGAAAGCTCATTGGGTCGAAAACTTGAAGGAACGGCCTAAATGAAAGCTAGGATGAGAAATAAATAAAAATAATAAAAAGCCCGTTAGGTCGAAAACTGAAAGAGCGGCCTAAGCAAAAGTTAGGGTAAAAAAAAAGAGAAAAAAAGAAAAAGCTCGTTAGAAAAACCCAAAAGACGACCTAGGCAAAAGTTAGGGCAAAATAATAAGCATCATCTCAAACAATTCACACTGGGCAACTTTCGTTGAATGTGTCTTGTGAGCCAAGTAGACCAAGATTGAAACCGGGCAATTTTTGGGATCAAGAGATGGAAAAGTGAAGGCTCAGAAGTAGACAGTGGCTATGACATCCAATTTGCTACAAGAAATCAATTGAATAAGCCACTAAAGACCAAAACTGGGGCAAATTTTTTATATTGTTTGAAATCCTATCTTTTACTTTGCTTTGTTTACTTCTTCCAACAATTTGTGATATTGTTGTCCAATACACCAAGCAATAAAAATGCTCATTCAGTTAATCTTTCCATTTTCCCCTTGAATGCATGTTCATTTATGATGTCTTGAGTAAGTATAAATTTAAGCTTAAACTACCACGACCTAACAATTCTTGCAGCAATGCATTAATGACTAGCATCACATAAAGGGAATCCAGAAGCTTCAATTAAGCTTGGTAGAAAAGCAATCATCATCCTAAAAGGGAAAAAGAGATAGAGAGAATGGGAAAAGTGAGCAAAGTTATAGAAGAAAAAAGAGAAGTTTCATTTGCGCAGAGGTCCAATACAGTGACTACGAGTTTGATCGGTTGAAGTTTTCCTCGAGGGTTGCTTGACTATGGTGAATTCCTTTCACAAGAAATTTTTTAAAAGAAAAAGAAATGAGTGAAACCATATTGCAAGGTGTTAATGACAAACTTGAAAACAGATTCATGTGGTAAAATCTCTGAAGAAGCTTATGGTTCAAATGTTTTCGATGTTAAAATGATTCTTTTGTGACATATTCATCATCTCTTTCTTTTGATTTTCAAATCATTTAGGTTCTTGGCCTATTCTCTTTTATCCATTTCATACCTGTCATGATCCTGGATTCATTCACATTTTGTACATAGACATCCTTGGCATCTCCATTTTAGCTTGACATAGTTGGTTCATTTTTGTTTTTGAGAAAAAATGAAAAAGTTTGATTTTGCATCCACTTAACTTGAAAAATGCAAAAAGAAAAATTCAATTTTCACATTCCCATGATTGCAATTGCTTTTACATTTCTAGTTAGCCTCAATTGCCATTTCACTTTACCAGTCATTTCTAGTAGGCCTAGATTGCCATTTCACTTTTCCAAAAAAAAACAAAAGAAAAAAAGAAAAAGAATGTTCAAATCATTGTTCTTCTTGTCAGCATCTACATTTTTTGTTAGCCCTGTTGGCTTTTAATTTCCTGCGCCTGTGGACCCGTATCCAGTTGGTCACAAGTCTATTCATTTCTTGTTGTTACCGACCCGTATCCAGTTGGTCGCAAGGTTTTTCATTTCCTATTGCTTGTGGACCCGTATCCAGTTGGTCCAAGTCTTTTACTCTTGCCACTTGTGGACCAGGTATCCAGTTGGTCACAAGGCTTTTCATTTCATGTTGCTTGCTACCCGTATCCAGTTGGTCGCAAGGTTTTTCATTTCCTATTGCTTGTGGACCCGTATCCAGTTGGTCACAAGTCTTTTCATTTCTTGTGACCCGTATCCAGTTGGTCGCAAGAACTTTTGATTTTCAGCGACTCCGGTTTGTAAATTCCTGCCAGCCCTCTATCGATTTTTGAATTTCCGTTGTAAATTTGGTGAAATGAGCTAGTTCTTCTTTGCATGATTCATACATAGGTGATTTCTAAATTGTATAGTTGCATGTGACCTTCTTGTTTAGACTTTTTCAAAGTTAGAATCCAATCTTTCTTGCATTTGCATTTCATGCATTACCGAATAAAATCAATGTTCATGTCTTTACTCATTCCTTATAAAGACCACATGCAAAGACTTCAGTTTTCATATTCTGTTATAAGAAATGAGTAAAAGGGGAACACACCCATTTTGTCGGCCCAAAAACAAAAATTTTTTGGCCGTTTGAAAAATTCTTAATGTTTTTTTATTATTTGCTATTGTTTGTGTTAAGTCCATTTCACGTTTTTTTAAAATTGTTAAATTAAGCCCATTTTATTTCATATAAAAAAAAAACCCATTACGTTTTTTTTTTTTGTATAAGTTTCATCTTCCAAAATAATTTTTTCGCCCATTTCATTTTCATTTTTTAATTTATTTTATTAAAAATAAAAAATATAAAAAAGGAGGCTAAGGCCGAGAGGAGAGAGGAAAAAGAGACAAAAGAGAATCTGGCCTATTAAGACAGTGAAGTGATGCTGAAGCGTGCAGGCGCCTAACAAATTCATAGAAATCATGCACAAGAGTCAGGAATTGCAGGTACCAAACAACACAGGTAAGGATTGAAGAATCAAGGAGTCAAAATAAAATCCCATGAAATCAGCAATTAGGAAGGAGGACAAAACAAAATCATTGAGTTCGGTATAAATAGGGACTCTTGAGAAAATTTTGTCCGAAGACATTGAGAACTAATAGAGGGAACATACATTGAGAGTTAATTCAGTAGGATACACAGAGAATCACAGAAGAACTCAAATATCATCACCAAAAAATCAAACAGAATCAAAAATTTCAAACCATCAATTTCCACAACCATCAACAAAAAATTTCCAGCAATATTAGGAAAATACAATAGAACCAAGAAGAACTCGGTATTACTCCTTTCTCATTACCAGTTCTAAAAAAGAAGAATCAAGAAAAAAGAAAAAGAGGGGCATGGAGGCCTGACCTTCCTCACCATCGGCCGACCTCCTCATTTTCTTCCATTTTCAAATCCCCCATTCCATAGATCCTCCTTCTTTCTTCCTCATCCTCCCCCATCATCATCAAGTCCCTTTAACCCCTGAATAGCCACACCTCCGCCTAAACCTCTACACCGCTTTCAGAATCGATCAACTGCCGCGCAAATGCCAGGTGCCTCATCCTCCCGCCCGCCCCCCTCAGTGGACTGCGCGGCCTCCTCCTCCGCTCCGCGACCGCACTCGTGAGGCCCGCCACTGTTGCACAACAGGTCGCGTAGCTCCGCCCCGCTCCCATCGACCACCACAGCCATTCCCATGGACCTCAGCCGAGTCCTGACCCTCAAGTCCGGAACACGGCATCGCCACCTCGTTCTCCTTCCAGGAACACCGTGATCTCATTCTCCTCTTGCAGCTCTCCGGCGAGCCAATACCCAGCCACCGCGTCATGCTCCTCCTCCTCCCAGCGCGCGAACCGCCCTTGCGGCCTCCCTTCATGCATAGCGCCCTCTCTCTTTCCCTCGCTCCTATTTCTCTCTCTCTCTTCCTTGGCCTCTCTCTCTTTATGTTGTGTCCATGAATGGGTGTGTGTGTTTGGTTGTGTGAGCAAGGAAGGTTAATAAAATTAGTTTAGATGGAATTAGATTAGGAAAATTAGAAAGTTATTATTATTATTATTATTTTCTCTTTTGAGTTAACGTTAATTTATTAGACCAGACCTTGAGTTTGTCGTTGGGTTTAGGCCTTGTTGCTTGGATTTTTTTTTTAGTTCTTTTTTGTTTTTGACCCAAAATACATTGACTTTGTTTTTTTTTTGTTTAGATTCATGTTTTCTTTTGTGTTTTGCTTTCTTGCCTAAAAAAAATAATAATAAGAATTTTTTTTAAAAAAAATATTTAACGCAATGGATCAATAGTTTTCCATTTTAATGATAGAGTTATTTAGCCGTGATCCTTATTAATTCTATGTTCTAAGAATATTTTAGCTTGCGAAAGCTTATATTTAAAACCATTTTTTTTCAAAAATAAAATCAATCAACCCACAATTATATTCTAAAGAACTACGTGACTTTCAATTCCCTATTGCACCAGGGATACGTAGGGAGGTGATTCCGATCTCTGTCAAGTCAAAATTAATTTTTATCTTCATTGTAAATAATTTTTTTCTAATGAATTTTTAATATGAGATATTTTATTTAATTTAAATTTTTTTAGGGAATATGTTTTATTTTGAATAAATAATTAATTTAGCCGTGAATGGCTTGTTAATTAATATTTGGGCATTTGAGTTGTGACAAGGCTTAATGATCAAATTTCCTAAAATACATTTGTTCCCTTTTGTATTTTTTTTCCTTTATATAAAATCAAAATAATTTTATTATTTGTAAATATTTATTAATTCATAAGACATTTTATTTTCATGTATTCATTTTAATTTTGTTATTTATTTTTCAAATATTTTATTTCAAATAAAATGTTAATTTAGCCGGCTTGTTAACTCAGTATTTTAGACATTTAATCGACGATTTGATACTCCAAAATTTCTCTTTTAAAAATATTTTTAAATTTTCTTGTAAATAAAAATAATAAAATAAATATTTTGAAGGTTATTAATAATTTGCACAAATCAATAGGTACCGTCTAAGGAGGGTGTACTAGGTGCGTAGGATTAAATCCCAACCCTCTATGCATAACCGACTCCAGAACTTTAATTGGTTACAAAGACCTTTTCTTTAAAAATAAATGGTTTTTCCATGTTTTCCATTTTGAATAAACTTGATGGCGACTCCAATTTTCAAATTTTAACTAATTCTTTTTCGTCCGTCGCGATCCCGCGCAACATGATATATCACCAAGGTGATGATTGTGAAGGCTTTTGATGGGGCAAAGGAAAGCATCCTTGGGGAAATGTTATTGCCATTGGAGATTGGCCCAAGTAGATTTGAAGTGTTATTCCAGGTAATGGAGATCGAATCAGATTACAATATGCTGGGAAGACCATGGATTAACAATGTTGGTGCTATTGCTCAACCTTGCATCAAAAGGTTAAATACATAGAGAATGGCTCGATCATTACAATCCATGGAGAAAAAGATATCATAGTATCTAAACCAAGTTACATTGCCGTTTGTTGAGAATGTGGAACTGGCAGGTTTATGGCATAACCTGGAGGTAGTATGGCTAAAACAGGAGAGAATAAGCCCCCAATACAAAATTAGGTGGTGGCTCATCATGGATAAGAGTGGATACCTACAAGGCAGAGGATTGGGACTATAGTTGCAAGGTATTAGAACACCAATACCGTCACTAGGAAGCCTAATCCATATAGTTTGGGATATAATGCACTATTGGAAGAGGAAGATGGGGGCATGACTTTGGCAGGAAGAGCAAATGAAGAAAATGAAACAGATTCCTCACCTAAAGGAAACATTTTCTGCCCAGCTGAAGTGATCCTAGCTGAGGAAGTTCACTCCCCTTGTTGTTGTACCACTATCAATATGGTGAATGTGATGAATTGAAGAAAACAACCCTCATGTTGCCAACAATAACGGGATGCTAATGAATTGGAATTGAACCAGTTATTGATGTTGTTGCTTCAAAGTAATTGTTTGGGTTGTATTGATAAATATTGTTTATGCTTATATTTATGCTACTCAAAGATATAATCTAAATGCACTTGCATGATTATTCAATAATCTTTCTTTATCTTCCATTTTTTCCTCGTTCTGCCTCTTTAATTTTTCTTTCTTCTTTCTTTTATTTACCATTCTCATTAATTTATGTCTTCCATATTATTTTCATTTTTCCACCTTTTATTTTGGCATTCAAACCCATCCTAATTGCTTTCCAGGAATTTAAATACTATAGAAATTTTGTCTCACGAAAGGGACTTTGGAGACTTTATCAATTGATTCTCTCGCGGTACTTGATTGTGATAGCCATGAATCTGATAAGGATGAGGAAATTGTTGGGCACTTTTTAGACCTACTGGAGCATACAGAAAGGAGTTTGACTTAGACAATGAGGTGATCGAGTTGGTAAACATGGGCACTTGAAGAAGGAAGAAGGAGCTGAAAATAGTGGAAAACCTAGAACGCGAGAAATGATTGCATTGTTCAAAGAATACATGGATGTTTTTGCATGGTCTTACCGTGATATGCCAGGGTTGGATCCAGAAATAGCTTTACATAAGATCCTTTTATATGCAGGAGTTGAGCTGAAAAAGCAAAAGTTGAGAAGGATGCGGCTTGAAATGTCATTAAAAATAAAAGAAGAGTTGTGCAAACAGCTAGAGGCTGGATTTTTGGAGGTATCAAGACACACTGACTGGGTGGCTAACATTGTGCCAGTGCCTAAGAATGATGGAAAAGTGAGAATGTGTGTGGACTATTGGGATTTAAACAAAGCTAGCCTAAAAGATAATTTTCCGCTCCCTTACATTGATGTCCTCGTTGATAATACTACAAAAAACCACCGATTTTCATTTATGGATGGATGCTCGGGTACAACCAAATTCCCATGGATGTTAATGACAAAGGAAAAACTACTTCATAACTCCGTGGAATATTTTGCTATATGGTCATGCCATTCGAATTGAAAATGAGGGCTACATACAGCGTGCTATGATTGTATTATTCCATGATTTGATGCACAATGAGATTGAAGTGTATGTAGATGACATGGTTGCTAAATCCAAATAGGGAGAAAGTCATGTGACAGTCCTGAAAGTTGTTTGAAAAACTAGAAAATATAAGTTGTGGCTGAATTAGAATAAATGCATCTTTGGAGCTTCTAGGGAAATTACTTGGATTCATTGTTAGAAAGAATAAAGGTAGACCCAGACAAGGTGAAAGCAATACAAGATATGCCTGCTGAATCTAACGGGAGGTTAGAAGTTTTTTAGGGAGGCTCAATTACATTGCTCGATTCATTGCCAATTTGACTAGTACTTGTGAGCCCATATTCAAGCTGCACAAACATCAACCTGGAGAATGGAATGAGGAATGCCAGGAAGCCTTTGATAAGATAAAGTCTTATTTAATGAAACCTCCATGCTCACCCCACCCACACGAGCCGTCCTTTAATATTGTACCTCACAGTGTTACGCATATCAATGGGGGCAATGTTAGGACAGGATAGAGTCTGGAAAGAAGAGCAGGAAATTTATTATTTGAGTAAGAAGTTTAGTGACTGAATCTCACTACCTAGCAATTGAAAAGACCTGTTGTGCATTGGCATGGACCTCCAAGAGGCTGAGGCAATACATGTTATACTATGCCACTTGGTTGATCTCTCAATGGATCCGTTAAAGTACATATTTGATAGTCCTCATGTGTCGTTGAGAATGTCAAAGTGGCAAGTGATCCTGCAGAATTTGACATCAAGTATGTGACCCAAAAGTCTTCAAGGGAGGTGCAATTGATCATCTAGCGAAAACCCGCTTGAAATGAGCAGTTAACCACTGCTAAATTATGTGACGATGAAGCGCTATTAGTAGAGAAAGAAAATATGGAAAAGGAGAATGTATGGAAAATGTACTTTGATGGAGCTCCAACATGAATGGATGTGGAATAGGAGCTGGTGGTGTCACCAACTGGAAAACAATACCCAGTTTCCATTAAGTTGGATTTTGAATGTACCAACAACATCGCAAAGTATAAGGCATGTGCAAATGGTTTGGAAGTTGCAATTGACTTGGGAATCAAAGAATTAAAAGTCTTTGGAGACTCGCACTTATAATTTATCAAGTTAATGGACAGTGGCAAACAAAGGATCCAAAATTGGTACCTTACAGAAATACTTGTCTCGACTAATTGAGCGATTTGATGATGTGTCATTCTCTCATTTAACTCGAGATAAGAACCAATTTGCGGATGCTTTGGCAACTTTGGCTGTAATGACCAAATTGGAAGTCCATGCTAATGTCCAACCTATCCATGTAAAGGTGCAAAGCAAACTAGTATATTGTGGCAATGTGGAGATTGAACCAATGGCCAACCCTAGTATCATGACATCAAGCAGGATATTCAAAAGGAGAATACCAAGCTGGTGTAAATGAGGTGAATAAAAAGACGATTCGTCAACTAGCTATGAGCTTTTTCTTGAATGGTGAGGTCCTCTACAAGAGAAATCATGACAGTACTCTCCTAAGATGTGTAGATGCTCATGAAGCTAGCATAATCATGACCGAAATCCATGAAGGGATATGTGGAACCCATGCCAATGGGCACATGATGGAGTGGTTATTATTGGTCTACCATGGAAACGACTGTATCAACTATGTTCAAAAGTGCCACAAATGCCAAATATATGCAGATCGAGTTAATGTTCCTCCATTTCCGTTGTATAACATGGTATCTCCCTGGCCTTTCTCGATGTGGGGCATGGATGTTATCGGCCCAATTAATCCTAAGGCATCTAATGGTCATCGTTTCATCTTGGTAGCGATAGACTATTTCACTAAATGGGTGGAAGCCACTTCATATGCCAATATCACACAGAAGGTGTTTCTCAGATTCATCAAAAGAGACATTATTTGTAGATATGGGATTCCAGAAAGAATTGTCACAGACAATGCTCCTAATCTCATTGGTGCCGAGGTTTAGAAGTTCTTTGAGACTTTCAAAATCAAGCATCACAACTCAGCTCCTTATAGGCCTCAAATGAATGGTGCGGTTGAAGCTGAAAATAAGAATATCAAGAAAATTGTTGCCAAAATGGTGGTGAATTACAAAGATTGGCATGAAATGCTGCCATATGCTTTGCACGCATATCGTACCAACATACAATCAAGCACAGGAACAACTCCTTTCTCATTGATATATGGAATGGAAGTTGTATCCCCTATTGAAGTTGAAATTCCATCATTAAGGGTTTTGATGGAGGCCGGTTAGAAGAATCTGAGTGGGTGAAAGCTCGTTATTAACATCTGAATATGATAGAAGAGAAAAGGCTAACAGCCATTTGTCATGGCTAGTTGTATCAAAGTAGAATGGCTAAAGCTTTCAACAAGAAAGTCCGCCCAGGGATTTGTATCCAGGAGAATTGGTTTTGAAGAAAATTCTCCCTAATCAAGAGGACATTGAGGAAAATAGGGTCTAAGTTATGAAGGTCCTTACATTGTCAAACAAGCATTCAGGAGAGGCATTGATCTTGCAAAATATGGATGGACAAGAACTACCTAGACTAGTTAACACTAATGCAAGTCAAAAAGTTTTATGCTTGAAAAGATGTTGTGAAAGCTCGTTGGTTGAAAACTGAAAGAACGACCTAAGCAAAAGTTAGGGTAAAAAGAAAAAAAAAGTCTTTAGGATGGAAACCCAAAAGGGCGGCCTAGGCAAAAGTTAGGGTAAAATAATGAGCATCATCTCAAACAAATTACATTGGGAAACTTTCGATGCTGAATGTGTCCTGTGAGCCAAGTAGACCAAGATTGAAATTGGATTTTTGGGATCAAGATAAGGAAAGAGTAAAGGCTCAAAAGGAGAGAGTGGCTATGACATCCAATTTGCTACAAGAAATCAATTGAATAAGCCACTAAGGACCAAAACTAGGGTAAATTTTTATATTGTTTGAAATCCTATTTTTTACTTTGCTCTATTTACTTCTTCCAACAA
This sequence comes from Dalbergia oliveri, assembly GCA_030441495.1. Lineage (NCBI taxonomy): Eukaryota > Viridiplantae > Streptophyta > Magnoliopsida > Fabales > Fabaceae > Dalbergia > Dalbergia oliveri. Next base: position 5,283,967 of record JAMLFY010000005.1, on the reverse strand, counting down.
TTTGTGATATTGTTGTCTAAAACACCAAGCAATAAAAATGCTCATTCAGTTAATCTTTCCATTTTTCCTTTGAATGCATGTTCATTTATAATGTCTTGAGTAAGCATAAATTTAAGCTTAAATTATATGACCTAACAAGTTTTTGAGCAATACATTAATGACTAGCATCATACAGAGGGAATCCAGAAGCTTCAATTAAGCTTGGTAGAAAAGCAAATCATCATCCTAAAAAAGGAAAAAGAGAGAAGAAGGAAGAATGGGAAGAAGTGAGCAAAGTTACAGAAGAAAAAAAGAAGTTTCATTTGCACCAGAAGGTCCAATACAACGACTACGAGTTTGATCGGTTGAAGTTTTCCTCGAGGGTTGCTTGACTATGGTGAAATTCCTTTCACAAGAATGTTTTTTGAAAAGAAAAGAAATGAAGTGAAACCATATTGCAAGGCAGTGTCAATGACAAACTTGAAAACGGTTCATGTGGTAAAATCCTCTCTAAAGAAGCTTATGTTCAAAGGTTTTTTGACGTTAAGATGATCCTTTTGTGACATATTCAACTTTCTTTTGATTTTCAAATCATTTAGGTACTTGACCTATTCTTTTATCCATTTCATGCTGTCATGATCCTGGATTCATTCCCATATTGTACATATACATCCTTGGCATTTCCACTTTAGCTTGATGTTTTTTATTTACTTTTATTTCTAAAAAAAAAGAAAAAATTTTGATTCTACATAAAAAAAAAAAATTGAATTTTACATTTCCATGATTGTCATTGCTTTTACATTTCTTATCGGCCTTATAATTGCCATTTACCTTTCAGTTGGCCTCAGATTTCCAATTTTCTTTTCAAAAAAAAAAAAGAAGTAACTGTACAAATCGTTGTTCTCCTTGTTAGGCATTTACATTTCTTGTTAGCCCTGATGGCTTTTACATTTCTTGTCGGCCTCAAATTGCCAATTTACTTTGCAAAAAAAATAATAAAAAAAATTGTGCTAATCGTTGTTCTCATTGTCACATTTACATTTCTTGTTGCTCTAGATTGCCACCATTTATTCCTATTGGCCTCAGATTGCCATTTTTCTTTCTATTTGGGCTCAGATTGCTATTCAATTTCCTGCGACCCTGGCTTTTAATTTCCTGTCACATGTGACCGTATCCAGTTGGTCGCAAGGTTTTTCATTTTCTTGTTGCATGTGGACCCGTATCCAGTTGCAAGTCTTTTACTTTCCTACCACTTGTGGACCAGGATCCAGTTGGTTCGCAAGTTTAATTTCTGCGCTTGCTGAGCTTGTATCCATTGGTCGCAAGGTTTTCCATTTCCTGTTGCTTGTGGACAGGATTTAGTTAGTCGCAAGGTTTTTCATTTCCTATCACTGTGGACCCATATTGTTCCGCAAGATTTTTCATTTCCTCTATGACCCGTATCCAGTTGGTTGCTAGGCTTTTAATTTCCTGCCTGTGGACCAGTATCCAGTTGATCGCAAGATTTTTCATTTCCTGCGCGTTGACCGGTATCCAGTTGGTCGCAAGGCTTTTAATTTTCCTGTCACGTGTTAACCCGTATCCAGTTGGTCGCAAGAGTTTCAATTTCTCGTCATTTATTGATACATATAGTTGGTCGCAAGATCTTTTGATTTCCAGTCAACCCTGTCGGCTTGTAAATCCCTCTTAACCCCCATCGGTTTTGAATTTTTGTAAATTCCGTTTGTTTGACATTTCTTGCCATTTGTAAATTTGTGCCAAATTAATTAGTTTATCTTCTTTGCATAATTCATGCATAGGTGATTTTTAAATTGTATAGTTTGCATGTGATTTTCTTGTATATACTTTTTCAAAATTAGAATTCAATCTTTCTTGTATTTGCATTTCATGCATTGTCGAACAAAATCAATGTTCATGTCTTTACTTATTCCTTACGAAGAAATATGTAAGACTTTGGTTTTTCATATTCTCTTATAAGAAATAAGTAAAGAGGGCAGCTATGAACACTATATTTTGTCTGCCTAAAAAAAAATTTTCTCAATCTATTTTATTATATAAAAAAGCCCTGAGCCCATTTCTTTTTTATTTTTTATTATTGTTTGATTGTTATTGTACAAAAATAAAAAGCTCATTGTTGTTGTAAAAAAATAGAGGGAAGCCCATCTCATTATTATTTTTTTGTTGTAAGAAAAAAAGAAAACAAGGATTCAGCTCGTTTTTATTTTTTTTGTTTTATTTCAGTTTGAGTTTTTTTAAATAAAAATAAAAAATAAAAAAAGGTTGCTTGTTTTTCGTTATTTTTCTGCACCATTCTCACTTTTGTCTTCTTTGAAAAAATGATGAAAAATGAGGTACACTTGTCCTAGAATGCATGCCTATGAAAAAGAAATGATAAACGGAAGCTGCATCGAATTGGGATCATGGAAGAGTCAAATACTGCACAAGTCATTAAAGAGACAAAGAGGAAGCATGCGTAAGTGATAAAGCAATTAAGTCATATCCCATGAAATCAACATAAATTGGAAAATAGCTCAATCATATCACAGACATTTCTGACCAAATCTAGCAAAATGATCAATTAAGCTATAAATGGGATCAATAATTTACACAGAGGAAGAGGATTCTTTATCAAAAAAAAAAATACTTACAATAGACAACAAAAAAAGAGAACACATCAGGGGCTAATTTCAGCAAGGCATACAAGGAAGATACAGAGAAATTAGCAACAAATATAGGCAGGAGGTCAAGCAAATTCAATCTAGCAAAAGCAGAAAATAAGGTAAACAACAGAAGCAATGGTATCATCATTGTCATCTAAAAATAAAAAAGGGGCGAAAGGGAAGAGGCCGCGCTCCCCACCACCGCGGCCTTACATCATATCATCCTCACAAGCTCATTCTCTTCCTCATTATCATCAGGAGAACCAACACCCTCCTTCAACCTTCAGAATTTGCAACTCCACCAACATCATCATCATCATCATTTCAAACCACCTGTGAACACCGTGACCTCGCTTCCTAGCCGCGATCCACCGCGGACCAGCCCCATCCTTCCTCCGACGGTGCATCGTTGCGCCTCAACCCCATCTCTATGAGCACCGTGACAAATCATTCGCAGCATCGTGCCTCTCCGACGAGCTAACGCGAATCTGAAGCCCAGCCACGAGGATCCAGCCTACCTCATCACCGTAACCTTATTCCTTTCCATGGCTGCATGTTGGGCTCCATCGCTTCAATCCAGAACCACCGTCACCTCCATCACACGATTCCTACATGCTGCCATTCCCCCGTCTTCTCCTCTTGTCACGCGCATCCTCTGTCACCGCCTGAGCAACCGCCTTCTTCCTTCGCCGGCCAACCTTTGCTATTCATCCATAGCCACCATCACACCCTCCCCCTTTGCTCCATCTCTCTCTCCCTCTCATTCCAGATTTCTCTCTTGCATCCTCTTTCTTTCTTTCATTATGTGTGTGTTAGTGAGAAAGTGGGGAGAGAATGTTGGGTGTGTGTGTGTGTGTGTGTTGGTCACACAGAGAGATGTGCCCGTGTGTATTGGTGAGGGTGAGTGATTGTTTTTTTTTTTAGCGAGTGTGTGAGTGTAGGAAGGGAGTAGATTAGGATTAATGAAATCTAATAATATAATATAAAAACGGTCAATGTAACTCCCTCAAATGCTGACGTGTCTAATGCAGGAAGGTTTTATTTCTCTCCAAAAAATTCTACGTTCCATGAATTAGGTATCTAATCTAATTAAATGATCATAATCAATGTATTGAACTATTCATGTATCCACATGTGTATATATATATAGATATAAATTCATTTTTGTTTCATTCAATGATAAGTTAATTTAAAACAATTAATAATAACGAGGAATGTTAAACCATTCACGAGAATTGCCCCTTCAAGTGATATTATAATCATGATATTATATTTACGAGAACCATTTCCAATATTCTCTCTTGAATGATACATGAGCAGCCCTTCGAAAACAAAAAGATGATACATGAACCACTTCTGCTTTATAATTAATGGCTAAGGGCTCATTATTCTAAACTCTCCTATAAATAATTGAAATGGTGCTTTTCGAGGACTGGTTTTCTCGCCACCATATTCCCACAATCACAATTCATTTTTTTTTCTCTTTATCTTTTGATTGTATTCCTATTTATTTAATTCATTTGATTTGATTTGATTCTTCTCTATTCCTATGTCTTTCCCTCTCTGTCATCCTTTTTCTAACCTCTTCCTTCCATTTCTACTTCTTATTCTTCTCCTTTCATCTTCCTTTCTTTTCCTCATGGTGAACTTGGCGCCTTAGATGAAAAACAACAGGAGACTATTTCTTCTTCCTTTCAAGTCAAACGCAACAACCCCTACATCACCTCAGCGGAATCCCCTCTAAGCTGGCTATGCCAGCCAACACACGAACATAAAGGTGGGTTTCATGGCTAATCACGCAAAGAAGATGGAGCTCCTCGAGGTACACTAGTTAGCTTCTCCTTTAAAAGCCCAATAAGCCCAAGAAAAAGGCCTAATTTTACATCTAAAATCCTTGATTTCTTCTTTCAAAAAAAAAATTTTCTTCATCCTTTGAGTTTACGCAAAAAGAAAGAAAAATCCTAACCATGGCATCGAAGCTCCTTGGTAGAGTAGTGACGCAAATTGAGAATGCCGGAGATCATACTACACAAGCAGGACTAAGAAGCCAAGCCTTTGCTCCAAGATTAGTCCACTCGAAAACCTTAGCACAAGTGTTACCCGAGCTCGACAATTAGGTCTACAATGGCAATAAGCTCTGTGTTCTGAGCTCCAATGTATTGTTCACAACGTTCGCAAGCCCAGGAGGTTTTCCCAAGCCCTCGATGTTTTCAATTATGAATGGGGTTTTGTTGATGCATACAATGTTTTGCTATAATGCTTATGCGTTGTTTGGTTTATTGCCTGAGTAAGCTAGTAACTCTTTTCTATATCGAGGGTGTAATGTGATTTTATTATCTTGTTTGTATCATGTTGAAATTCGGTCTAATGCTTGAAAGCTTAAGTGTTTTTTGTATATTAGACTTTTTCATGGTTGGTTCATTTTTATCTGTGGTTTGTTGTGATTTGGTGGTTTTTTCATTTATGGTTTTGGTTATAATTTTGGTTTGGTGTTTGGTGCCCTAAAATTAATCATATGAATGTTTAGGCTTATGGTATGTTTCTGTTTTGGTCTATATTGTTTGGTGAAGGTTTAGTTTTGTAGAGTCAACTAATTTTTTTCTATATTTTGTATGATCTATTTTCTATTCATTCCATAAAAGATAAAAGGAAAGAAGAGTAATAACTTGTGGATATTTTGCAGTGGTGGGTGTCTTTTGTATCTGCTTATTTGTAGGAGAAAGATACTCAATGCTCTCCTTTCCTTGTGTGCTCTATGACATTGTTTATGTTGATGAGAGTGAAAGATTAACATAGGGGTATATAGCAAGGACTGAGGTATTGGAGATCATAATGTCAAATTGGAGAGGCTGAAGGCATCCTTCTAATGTTATGCTTTAGTCTCATGTTCTCATGTTGTCTGCACTTGTGTTATGGAGCACTAAAATGTACATTCAAGACAATTCAATCACTAATTTTAGCTATGTTTCAAAAGTTATTTCCACCAATACCTTTTCTTGTGTTATTTGAGTAGAATTGTTATTTAATGGTGTGATACTTGATTGCATTGTTATTCTGATTTCAATAAACAATCTATCCATTGTGGTTAACTTCAGTGACTTTGAATCCTAGCACTGTCTATGGTGGAGGCGACTATGACATCCAGGGAAGCAACATCTACTCAAGGTCAAGGTGCAAAGTTGCAACTTAGTGATGAAAGTTGCATGTATGCAAAGTTGATGATAATTTACACTTTGCTTGTGAATGTATTATGCCAGCAATGCTATAAATAGTGGCAAAGTAATGCTAATTATACATTCTGGTGAGCAATTCCTGAAAAGTAATAAAATTGGCAAAAAATTGGTCAAGGAGTTAATTTGGGTTTTGTAGATGCATTTTATCTTTCAAGGAGAGTTAATATTGCATTTTCTCTTAGTGGTCTTCTCTATATCGAGATGTCTTTTTTTGTAGGCAATAGTTTGAGTTTATATTTCAATCCTTTTCTATTCAAAATCTTACTTGCAGTACACAAGATATATACTAAAAATAACATCAAAATAGTTTGGTTTGTTATATTATTTTTCCTGTAATGATTACTATTGATGAATGTTTTTATTATTAAAATAAGAAAGTTTCGCTAATGCTTTCCCAACTAATAATGATGGGAAAGCCTTCAATATATATTCATTTTCAGTATAAGAATATCATTATTGATGGCTATAATTCTACTTCTATTAGCTTAACTCTTGGATTATAAGTGTATAAATGTATAGTAATCCCAGGTCATAATTTTTCAATTTGAGCCTTTTTTCTCATTTTGAGAACAATTTTAAGCTACACTCTTCGTTCGAAAACTCCAAAGAGGAATACTAATCCTTATAGATATTCCTTATTAGCAAATTCCCTTGGAGATACTTCACGGCATTGAATTTAGTTAGGTTTCAACTTCTAGCTTGCACCAGAAATTTAAAAGCTGCATCATTTCTCCAACTGTTGTTCACTTCTGATTGCACTCTTACTAATGGTTTTTTAATGTTGTTTTTAATCATGGTAATTTGCATGGTTTCTAAGGCTCTCCATTTGGTTGATGCTTTCCTTATTGACACTTCTGTGTGGTGACTACCTTTATCTATTTATTATCAAATGGTTATTTTTATATTTTTAAAATATTTGATAAATAAATAATTTTATGGACTTTAATAGTATTTTAATTTTCCTGTGAACGCACGGGCACTACACTAGTTAAATTTATAAATTTAGTCGAAGTAAAATTAGGATAAGGAATATAAGGAGTTTTAATTTAATTTAATTTGAAGAGGGTATTTGTGTTATTTTTGTTGGATTAGATGTTGGGTCTAATTGTTTGGATTTGAATTTACTTGTTGGGTTTAGTGTTGGTTTTATTTTTTAGGTTTGCTTGTTTGGGTTTGGTTTTGCTTGGGTTTAAAATAAAAAAATAAAAAAAAGTTTTATTCATTTTGGGTTTAGAATAAACATCTGAGTATTTTTGTGTTTGCCAAAAATTGTCATTTAATTAAATGATTTTTTTTAGGGATTAACTGAACCGTGACGTTTGTTAATTCTATATTCTGGAATATTTTAACTTGTGACATTTGATATTCTAAAATTTATTTTCAAAATTAAAAATAATCAAAAAACACAAATATTTTCTAAAAGAACTACGTGACTTTGAGTTCCCTATTGCACTAGGGGATACATAGGAGAGGCGATTTGATCCTGTCAAGTCAAAATTAAATTTTCATAATTTTTGTTTTATTTGTAAATAATTTTTTTATTTCATGAGACTTTTTATTTAATTTAAATTTTCCATTTATTTGGGAAATTTTGGATAAAAAATGTTAATTTAGCCGTAATGGCTTGTTAACTCTGGATTTTGGACATTGTAATTGTGAGTTGATATTCCAAAATTTCTTTTTTAAGAAAGATTTTTTTTTAATTTTCTTGCAAATAAAATAAATATTTTGAAGGTTATTAATAATTTGCACAAATCAATAGGTACCGTCTAAGGACAGTGTATGGGTGCGTAAGATTAAATTTTTACACTTCTCTATGCATAATCGACTCCCAAACTTTAATTGGTTACAAAGACCATTTCTTTAAAAATAAATGGTTTTTCCATGTTTTCCATTTTGAATAAACTTGGTGGTGACTCCAATTCTTAACCACTTTTCGTAGTCCGTCACGATCCGGTTGCGATAGTGTTGAAGACATATTGAAGTCTAACCATGATTTTTTGTATGATTTGATTTGTTCATTTGATATGGTAATAAAATTGGGAATTATGGCTGTTGGCTTAATTAGGGGTTTCTAACCTCCGAATTTGTCTAATTTTATTAACATAGAAAATTATTCTTGCTCTGAAATTTTTACAGAACCTTGTGGACACCTTGAGGTGTCATAGGGAATTTTTATAGCCTTTGAATTGGTTGTTTGATGTGCAACTTAATTTTGCTACTTTAGTATAAAAATATGTCCATGTGCTGGAAATGAACCCAAGACTTGAATTGGTAATGTAATGGCATTTTTTGTTCAAGTATGATGTATATGAATGCATGCTAGTGACTATAGAGATTGATTTATGAGGCATGAATGAGAATCACTTGTGATTGAATGCCTATATATGGTTTATGCATGCATTTGAGAAAAGGAAAGTACATGATGCATCTATGTGATAACAGAGAATGTGTGAATTTCAGTTGTGCATGTTCTAACATATGGACAAAACAGAAACAAGACTTAGGTTGGGTGAAGGAGAATGCAAAAAGAAGAACTTCCCTAGAGATATTATAAGTTAGTAGACGTATCGGCTAGGAATAGAACTGTGTATGATTCGAGGAAAAAATGAAGTCCGATGATTACGTATAGGAATGAGCTCAATATTGATAAGCGGTCTATTACCTATTGCGGAGTTGTCCACTGGAGATACCATTTGGTATGAAATACCCATTGTGGAGTTATCCATGAGATACCATGTGGTATGAACTAAGTCTTCCCTATGTCAATGAAAAGAGAAAAATGCATGAAATTGAGTTCTATGATCACGAGAGAAAGATGAAACCCCCTTTGACATATCAAGTAAAATTAAAGATCATTACATTTATTATATGCATCCTCGTAACATATTGAATTATTTGCTTAGCATGATTTACTATGACCTTATACATTATGATATATGTGTATTAAGTGAGTGAATGCTAATAGAAATGTACTTTGGAAGGATGATTTTGAACTTTAAAAATGAATCTTTGGTATGTAATGCATGAATCACATTTTTTAAATAAACCGAAGTGGCTAGGACGATGGTGATGACATATATAGTTGTGTATTTGGGAATGCCCTATGAGAATTTTATAATTCTCACCCCTATTTGTGTGTGTTCCGTGGTTTTTCCAAATAAGCCAAGAGAATAAAGAAGTTACTCGTATTGGAAATGCATGAATCAGAATAGCTCGATGGCAAAAGACCACTAGTAATTTCTGTTGTATAAATGCTTAAGTGAAATAGATGTATATTAAAGCTCTTAGAAGAAATTCCTTTTGTACTTGACCTTGTATTAAATAAATATTTTGTCTCTTGTATATATTTTAAAAGATTTGCTATCCAGTTACTACTCGATTCGCTCAAATACTTTATAGATACTTAAATAAGGTATGTTAAATTTATAAGTAACAACTCCTAATGTATAATGCTATGGCTTAAGGATGATGTTGTACTTGGGAGGGTGTTACAATGCAGCCACGATTTTTATGCATGCATGGAGGGATGAGATTTTGAAAATTTTCTTCATCCATGACACATAAATATCTTCTTTATATAGTTCTATAATTTATTACTCAATTTAAATTTTAGTATAAGATTATGTTATTTAGTATCTAACTGAAAACAATCTTTATAATATGACCATATACGTGTTTCTATCTAGAAAATGAAGATAGATTACTTATTTGTTTAAAGATATTTTTTGGAATCTTAACCAAAAATGTTACATCCTTAATCTATTATATGTTATTCTTCTAATTGGAATCCTATGTTAATTATTTTAGCTTAATTATCTATTAGAGTCCTAATCCATTATTGGAATTTTTAAATCATTTATATTTAAATTTTATTGACTTTTAATTTGATTATACTTAAATGTTTGACTTTTGACTTTTCAATTGTCTTATCTTGACTTTAGCAATTAACTCTTTGACTTTAACTTTTTTGCATTGACTTTTTGTTGACTTTGGGTTAATAATTCACTTTTTGTTGACTTTTCTACTTGTAGGAATAAATTCAACTGTTCCAGTCTTAATTACAATTACCTAGGCCATCGAGTTAATCTAGCTAAGCAAAATTTGGGATGTTACAGGAAGCAAAAGAAGCTATGAAGATCAAATACCCATACCTTTTCCTTCTCCAAGGTATGTCAGCTTAAATTTGGGAGACCAAATTGTAATATTCATAACCTTTAAGATTAGTTTTGAATGCTAACAAGTCAATCTTTGCAAAATTCTGCGAGAAAGGAAACTAACGTTTATTCAAGTCTGGATCTTTAGCACATATTCATAGTATTGCAATTTTAAGCTTTCTAACTAGAAACTTGATGAGATTGATCATACTTAATATCCATATTCTTAATAGAAAATATCTCTCAAATTCAGGAGATTTGGATGAGTTCAAAGTATATAAGTTTTTCAGAAAGTTCTTTGAAGCCTTGAGAAAGTTGCAATAAAAAAGGTACTAGAAAGGTATTTCTCTTTTCAAAAAGAAGTTTCTTAAATCTGAAGCTCATCATAGAAGTAAAGAGTAACCTCAACAAGGTTTCTAAGCTATCAAGAAACAAGGTTCTCCCTTCTATTCGTTCAGAATTTGAGAAAAAAATGCAACAAGGTCCATGTTACCAAACAAGGAAGTGCAATAGTACAATCACAATTATTTGTACTATGCCAGCTGCCAAGGATGTTGCTCACACAGCTTAAAAAAATCAATCTTTGGATGTCATTTGATTGAAAAACACGTGTACGATGATCCTTCAACCTTGGACAACGTTCATATTGAAAGATTAAGTATAAAAAGATCATCAATTCAAAGTTGTAAAGGTGTTTGACACTCAAATGAGCAATCATTCAAAACCAAATCCTTCTGAAGCACCATAAACATAGTTCTAATTCTATTTCATTAAAAATTCTTCTTACTAAACCTTTGCTTAGGAAAATCCTCCTCGTGAGTTGTTTGCAAGAAATCAATCAAATAACTTTCATTTTATGATTCCATATCCTAAGAGCTTGAGTGTTCTTTATTCAATTGAAACCACAAACTTCTCATATCGTTGTATCTTTGACCCGATAGTAATCATTGAGTGTTAGCTAGGATAGGTTAGGACAAGACTACTCGTTGGTTAGCTTGAGAAGGGTAGGACAAGACTATCTATTTGTAAGCCTAAAAAGTCTTTTACATGACTACTTATAGTGGAAAATCTCAACAGTGGTGTTGGCAATTAGACGTAGGCAAGTGATAGGCCGAACTTGGACAAATCTCATGTTTATCTCTATGACCTTACTCTTTTACTTTCAACAATTATGTTTTGTGCTCATTTGTTTGAATGTTTAACATGAACATTTCGAGCTCAAAAAATTTAAGAAAATTTATCATTCGAATGTTTAACATGAAAATCATTGTTTTAAGAAAATGTACGTGACCTTTGTAGCTAATTCGTTGCTAGTTTATGCCCGCTTATGCTATGCCACTTTTTTTAATATGTTTTTCACATATATGAGCTAGTTTCAATGCAAATTTTATTAGAAAATGATTATATAGAAATTATAAGCTAGCAATTAAATGGAAATTTAATTATTTTGTGAGCAACCCAGGACTATATATGTATTAAATAATATTGAGATGTATTGTATGTGCCTATTTTATGTTGTAAGGATTATAGGAATATGTTTTTAGATACCTAGCACAACGTAGTTCAGCCAGTTAATAGGAATTAGTTAACAACTAATGTTGTTTTCACAATTAAAATATGGTGAAGGATAATTTGGTCCCTAAAATGTTTTGGATTATTTGATGGTCCTCATTTAATGTTGTCAAAATTACTAAATTAACCCCATCTTAAATTTTAATTCCTTTCAGTAATTTTCTTTTCCCTCACCTGCACTCTTCAAGCAATCACCACCACCGTTGACGTCATTGCGGTGCCGCCCATTGCCTACACCATCACGTACATTCTCCTCTTCCATCCATATTTTTCAACCACTAGGTAGTTGTGTCTTTGTTTTTTATACAAAGATTAAAGGAATGGTCTTTCTGCAAAACAAAGGTTAACATTCACCACGCAAACGTGAGGTATACACGGGGCAATTTCTTCTCATTCTTGGCAACACTTTCACCTCAATATTTTCAAGATCTCTTATGGGACAATAAACAATAAACCACATTTCCAAATCCATCATCATTGTTACTTGTGATATGCCATCGCCATGGGTTGAAGTAGAAGATCCATTGTGGGCACATCTTGTAATTAAGCGGATGCGAAGAAAAGTTGTTATACCTCAAAGTTGTGTTTGGTTCGTGTGCCACTCCACCCTTGCCTTTTCCTTCTTTTGCTTTGCCGCGGTGCCGCCAAAGGAGTTGCACACTATCAAGGCTCATTGTCGAAATGTTGGATTCTAGAAATTTTTTGTGGTGGCAATATTGTTGGTGCGAGCTACCAGGCGAGAAGGACAATGTGGTCTGCAAATAAGTTGGACGTGGCGAAGGCTTGGCTTGCAGTGGTTTGAGGGAGGTTGTTGTTATTTTGACAACGGGTTTAGGAGTTGATGATGGAATAGGGAGAAGGACACTGTTGTAATTTCAAAAATTATTTTTAATTCCATAAATTTATTAATTATTTTGTTTTTAAATTAAAGTTATAGTACCATTAAAACATAGCCATTCAAAGAAAATTCAATGGTAGAGATTAAGGCACCATTTCATGATCCATAAGAGGTGGGGACCAAATTATCCGTCATCTTAAAATAATATTTAATTGCTAGTGAATGAGGAGTTGTCAAAAAAATATGAATAGACCAAGATTTATGTAAATTTAATTATTTAATTATTCATGATACAATTTATCCAATTACCGAAAATTAGTCAAATATTAGTACAATTTTCCACATAAGTTATCTATAGTTATTTAGGATTGTACGACTTAACCCGTTACCTGGAAAAATCAAACGATTACTATAGCTTCCTAGTTAGTTATTAAATAATTATTAATTATGAATTGTAGATTGTATAGCAAGAAAATTTATACATTTTAGAATTTAAAATCTGTTTTAGCTTAATTATGTATGTTGAGATTAGTATAAGTAGAGTAGAGATTTATAGTAAAACAATCATCTATGTTGGGTTATCAAATGGTCTGCCTAAGCATCCAATCACCATTACCAATCACAGTCATTAGTTATCAAGAGTTCTAACTTGTCGAGAACATCAAGTAGTGGATTAGGATGACACGGACACAAGAGAAGTATCAGGCCATCAGTAGGGAGTTGAATAATTCTATTTTGACATCCACATGGATGTAGACACCCATGTGGGTCCCATGTGGTGTGAGAGGAGTGATTGAGAGAATAAGTTGGAAGAAAAAGTAAGTGGTAGGGCCCATGTTATTTGTGAGTAGGGTGTTTGGGTGTTTAAAAAATTGGAGTGTCAAAATAGCAAAGTTGGTAGTGAGTTAGGACAGCATGGACACGAAAGAAGTGTTTGGCCCTCACCAAGTTGTGTTGGGGCAATGTGGACACAAGCGAAGACTTGTGCCCCACCAAGTAGTGAATTAGAACAATATGAATGCAAGAAAAGTATTGAGCCACCACCGCGAAGTGGGCTAGGACGATATGGACCCAGAAACGATTTGCTCAATTTATGCACATACAATTATTTTCCAGTTTCATAATAGTTTAGTAAAAAAACACAAAATAATATTATAACTACTCGATTTTTTCTTTCGTGCAAAGTGACCAAAATACCTCTAAAGTCATTTGTGCATGAAAATTGAGGACAAGCCCAGCCATCCTCAGAGGATTAGTATAATATTTGAAGAAAATTACATGTGTTTTGGATAGCGATAGATGTGAAAATCGCAATTCTTGATTTTTCCATGTATAAAATTACCAAAATGTCCCTAAGATAATTGAACACGGAATTAAGTGACGACTAGGTTCTATCGTCACCCATGAGTTGAATTTGATAATTTAAAGGGATATATGATGATTGGATGAGTTATGATAAAATTTGATATGAAATTACCATTTTTCCCGTAGTTAGTGCTAATTAAGATTAATTAAGGTAACTAAGAGTATGTAGATAATATTAAACTCAAATTAAAGATTAATTAATTTTATTGATCAATTTTTTATCAAGGTGATTATTTTGAGTTGATTAAGGCTTTAGAATGATTAATCATGCTGAATCTCATTCTTAATCAAAATTAAGGAGAAAAAAAATACAAAAAGTGCTTCATTAGATAATAAAGTAAAAGTAGGATACAAATTTACAATTTTACCATTCTTTTCCCTAATTTTTAGGAATGGTGTTTCTTTTGAAATTCAAAGTAATAATATTATAAAAAATGGAGTGAAGATATTTAGTTTTATAATTATATGATAATTATTTTTATTCTATAAAATTAGTCAAATTCTGTTACAATTCATTTTAATTTAGTAATCCTAAAAATAAATTTTTAATTTATGAAGAGAGATATTTTATTTCAAGCTTGTAGAATAAATTTATTCTTTGAAATTCAAAATAATTACATAATACCAAAACAAAGGAGAAAAGTGTGCTTTTGTAAGAATACTTTTCCTAAAGTTTAGGAAATGTCATATTTGGCTTTCAAAAATTATATAAAATATTATTTTGAGGGAAAATGAATTATTTAGTGAAATTATGATAATTTCTCATGTCTTACAAGTCATTTAAATTTTCTTCGTAATTATTTTTATATCACTCAAAATTATTTAATTCCTTTCACAATTATTTTTAATCCCTAAAAATACACCACAACCCTAATTTCTATACACAAAAGAAAAAAAAAATATTCTACACATGTAACATCCCAAAAATTATTGAAAAATTAATTTGAAGTTTATTAGTGAGAATTTTAAAAATCTAACAAATGTAGCAATGGTGAAGACGGCCCAATAGACGAGTTAAAAAATTTTCGAGTCGACCATGAATAGTGATTTTCGGCCAATAGATGAATAGCAACCATAAAACTGAGGCCAAAGTTGTCTGGGGCTAGGAGAACTAAACCTAGGACTGAGATAGAGTATTAGGTATAAGACCCACATAGAGTAAGTATTAGGCATGGGACCCACGTAAGAATATTTTAAGTTTATCAAATATGGTGTTTTACCCGTTCGGTAGAGTTTCGATGTGCAATTTTTAATACCGTAAAAGTTACTTAATGGTCAAGTAACCTCTACCAATCACATCTTGCCAAGTGGATGGAAATGATTGAAACTTGAAAAACAAGTTTTAATCTTGACTTTTCATTTATTATATTTTACCTGAGGGCCAATATCTCATACATTCATGGAATTTCGGTGTGTGATTTTAACATTGAAAAAGCTACTTGCTCACCAAGTTAAAGTAACCCACTTATCTTGAACCAAGTGGATGACCAATATTCATTCTTTCACCAATAAATCAATCCTAGCCATTCATATCATTTTTTTTCAAAAAGAAAGAAAGAAACCTACACCTTACCTACATAATTACTAAATCTAGACTAGGATAAATATAAAACTACTAACCTTATCACTCCACCCTCGTCATTTGCCATGAAGCTTAGAAACACAGGCGTCCATTGTTCTTTCTCTCAAACCTCATTCTTGCTTTCAAATCCCCAAAAACCAAGCTCAAAGTCACTAAAACACCAAGATTGCTTCACAAAATTTGTTCTACTCTCCATAATCTACAAAACCAACCGATTAGAATTTTGAATCATCTCTATTCTCTACCTTGAGATATCATACTCCACTGTTTAAGGAAGGTTTAATTATGTTTGGGAGGCCTTGAAGTGAGGAAAATCATTTTTGGAAAATCATCTTGAGGTAGAAGCCCTAAAACTTCACAAGTAGGGATTTTGAACCTCTTTTTGTTTCAAATCTGTTTCTATGCTTTGGATGCTGATTTAACTTGATATTTTTAGTTGTATTGGTTGATAATATATAGATATTAATGTGCCTAATTTGGTATAGTGTTTGGATGATGTTAGAAAACCCTTTTTGGCAAAATAGTGTTAACCTAGGTTGCTAGAATTCTGATTTGTATAGATAGATTATGGTTCACGATTTTTCTGAAGTGTTTGTAGATGGATTCTTAAGCTGAAAATTTTAAATGTTGAAGCTAACATGTTTGGGTTTTCAGTATTTTTCTTGGATCTTCAAAATGACTTTTACTATGTTTAAAAAATTCAAAACCAAGACTGATGTGGTTGAGGTCTAAATAGCCAATTCTAGAGTGAATTTGTCTAATTTTGTTACTATATCAAATGATCGAATTTTCCTTTGAAATTTTTATAGGATGTTGAGGACATCTTGAAGTCAAATCCTAAATTTTCGTAAGAATTTAGATATTCATTTAATATGGTAATAAAATTGGAAATTCTAGCTGTTGGTCATAATGAAGAGGTTTCTAACCTCCAAATTTGTATAATTTTGTTAACATAGCTAGAGAACTGTTTTTGCTATGAAATTTTTCCAGTACCTTGGTGACACATTGAAGTGTCTTGATAATTTTTTTAGTCTTGGATTTGGTTGTTTGATATGCAACCTAATTTTTGCCACATAGGGGTGAAATCTACCAAAGTGCTAGAATTGAACTAATGCTTTGAATTGATGATATAATGGTATTTGGTTCTAGCACGGCATAAATACTTGATTGTAAATATTTGAGCATATGACCTGTGATATATGAATGCATGCTAGAGGAAGTAAAGATTGGCTTACGATGCATGATTAAAATTACATTGTGAATGAATGCCTATATGTGCTTTATGCATGCATTTAGAAAAGGAAAGTAAATGATGCATATATGTTGTAAAAGAGAATGTATGAACCTTAATCGTGCATATTCTGACATATGGACAAAACAAACAAGATTTATGTTGAATGAGGGAAAGGCAAAAGAGGAACTTCCCTAGAGATATTATGAGTCGCTAGACATATCGGCTAGGAATAGATATGTGTGTGATTCGAAGAGGAAAAAATGTATTATGATGATCTTGTATAGGAATGAGCTCAGTCTTGATAAGCGTTTATTTCCCATATGTGGTGTTATCCACTATAGATACCATTTGGTATAAACTAAGTCTTTCCTTTGTCAATAAAAAGAGAAAATGCACTGAATTGAGTTCTATGGCCACAAGTGAAACCAGGGCACTTTAAGATAATTTCACTACATCTATCATGTAATACCCTAATATTTAACCCAAACACGCCTAGGACGTATTAAGATTAACTATTAGTTATTACTTCCTTTGAACGTCATTTGTAAAATAGCTTAGCGGAAAATACAGATAAATTTTTTTTTTTTGAAATATATATGCATAAAACAAAATGCAAGCCTTCGCGTACGACATAAACGAAACATAAAGTGGAAGAGCAAATAAATCATACAAGACAAAAGCATTAAAGGGCACCTTAATCATAAGAACAATCATCATAATATTAGCTAACATAGTTTAATACATAATCACTGAAACATAAAAGGAAGCATAAAGTCTTACCCATATAGATGGGCAGAGCTTGTAGTACATAGAAACTGGAAATACATAAACGGAAAGGAAAATAAAAGCAAGTACATGGTAAATCCCCAAAGGATAAGACTCCCAACTATCACTACCCTCACCCTCCACGCCTCCTGATGATGTTGATCCTGGATAGGGAGATGTAGCCCACGAACTGACGGAGCTCCTCGGATGTAGCCCAACGAAGTAGAGATCTAGGCATGGGAATCAAGGAAGGCGTGGCCTCCATGACGTGGTTGCCTCTCGGGCTATCAAACACGCCTCGCATGCCTCGGCTCAGACAGTGTCCTCGCTACCTCCACCGAGATCCATAGGGAACGAAGGGAAGAGCCCTCCGAAAGGTCAGCCTCCGATCGAGAACGGGGAACATACTCGGGGTATCCGTGTGCCGCCGATGAAAAAGGACGGGCACGACGATGTGCTCGTCTCGGGGTCGCGTCCTCTCAAAGATCAGGTCGTCGCCAAAAGGTGAAGTCGGAGTGAAGCGATAGCTGGAGATGGGGAAAGCAAACAAGCGTCCTACGTACACAAAAATGCGCACCTCACATTAACCCTGGAAGTGGTAAGACTGATGCTCGGGGTCATAGTGCACCTCCCAAGTGGGCGGGTCAATGAAGATCACGAATGACGCCATCGTGTCTGAAGACATAACGGAAAAGAAACAGAGAGAGGGGTGAGAATCTTGCTAAAGAATCTCATAGGGAAGACCTCTATCCTAGTGTCATCGTTTACATCCCAGGAACCTTGGGTTTATTATGAAAAGGTTAAACATGCATAGGTTCATTATGAAGTTTTCGCAAAGATAATTATCCAAGGTCCGTGCCTTTTAATGAATCTTAATGCATGTATGCAGCATATAGAACATGAATGCATGGCAGTACTTTAGGCAAACCAAACAATAATCAATCAACATATAAGTGGCATGTAACTTCTCTTGAACATCATTCCTTCTCTTCAAACTTGTGACACTAAGCATCATAATAATAACCGCACCCCTAAAACTAGGCTATAAGCTCATACCTTAACTAGTCGTCACTAGTTCTTACTTATCCTCTTGATAAGCAAATCATAAACATAATCATAATCATCATAATCCCGACTCCTAGAGTACGGGTAGGGGCCTAAGGATTACCCATCATGGGACTTTTTCCTTCTTCGAAACGCATCGACTGGTTAAGACCAGCGACTTTGTCCGCTTTGGAGGCTAATGTCGATGCCCTCAGTTTTACCTTCTCCTCACCTTAGCAGGAGAAGTACGTCTTGGTGTGTCACATTAAACATCTTATTTTTCAAAACTTTCTAAGTCTCTCAAATTTGATGGAAATTTGGCATAACGACCGCACTCCAAATTTTCTCAAATTTGAGTCATGCCACATAACTCACATAATGCATGTTGTCTCATAAATTCCTCAATCAAATAAACCTTTCAATCATAAAAACATACTTTCTTTGATTCATCTATATCACATGGTCTCACGCATTATGCCCACAACATACCAAAATCATCATCACAACACAACAGGAATCCTCATGTTATCAAACTCATGCCATTAACACATTCATACATAACACAAGCACACTCGCTCGGTCTCATTCTCACATCACACTTCCTGTCTCATATTGTTTTATGCTTTGGCCCTTACGGGTCTTAAACTTATGTTCTAATTATTCTAATACCCATATTACATCTTTATTACACCCAAGAGGTCATCACTTATAATTATCACTAAGATTTAGGCTTACCAAAAATTCCAAACAGCATTATGCATTTAAGGGCAGAAAAATATCATACGCTTATGGGGCTCTAGAATCTTTGTTCATGACCCTTTTTAAGATCCGTCTTCGCCTAAGGCTCCATAATCAATTCCTAAACCAATTATGAGGGATTCCTAGGCATGTTTACTAAGTTATAAGTTATTTTTCCTCAATCTAACTATGCTGGAACAGAATTGCATATTACCATGTCTAAGTGTGCTAGAATTCCCATTTTAAGTCCTTATCATCACCTTAAACTTTGTAATTAATACCTACTCATTTATGAAGGGTTTTTATACATGTTTTACTGATTATGAATCATTTATCCTTGAATTAATCATGCTGGAACAGGTTTACATTTTTCCATAGTTAGGTGTTCTAGAATTTTCAATTTGAACCTTTTTTTAGTTACTTAATCTTTTCTAACTTCTCTAAAACGTTCCTTACTTCACTCAAACATAATTTTACACATTTTAACACCTTAGAACAGAATTTATACAGTAGCCAAACATAAAGGGCAGAACCGAAAACATAAGCTTCATAGAATCACATAATCACTTGATTTAAATGCATATAAGTTGCTAGTTTCTCTTGGAATGGTTTTAGGAACTCAAAACTCTTTTAGAACTCAAATCCTCACATTAAAACATGTAATTACACATGAGGTCAGTAGCTAAATTAACTTGCTCATAAAATAGATTTAAAATATATAATTTCATTCATAATGTTGCTTAGGTGCTCCTAAGCTTAGAAAAATTGCAAAGCACAAACTATGGACACTTGTGATTAGAGGAACTCACACTAAGTCCATCATTATCACCACAAGGCCGAATGGCTTCTTTGAAAAACCAACATTTTCTTAAAACCTTACATAGGATACTTGGGCAAGTCTTTGAGCTCTAGATCATTAAAGTGATGACATAAACTTAAACATGCTATGTATCTCATTTTTGTTCTTCATTAGAAAATAAAGTGAGAGCATAAAATAAACATGAGATGCACTCATTTGTTATCTTTAGAATTTAAGTGATGGCATAAAATATAAACATGTTAGGCAAGAAAGTAAACATGAAATGCAAGGTTCAATTCTTTTTAGTGCTCTAGGCCCCCTTGAAGTATTTACCCCAAATCAACAATCAAATTTAAGGTTGAAATAGGTAGGCTTTGAGATTTATTAAGTAAGGATGCACATTCTTGTTTTAATCTTTAAGTTATTTAGTGATGACTTGAAAATAAACATGCTATGCAAAGAATTAAAGTAAACATGAATGCATCTTATTTTAAATCTTAGCTAGAGCTCTTTGCAAGACTTTAAAGGAACATAAAACCTCAACCCATTATGTATCATAAGGCAAGCTTTAGATTTCTTAGCACCTAGACTTCAAGGAAGTCTTAAGGTTTTGAACTTCATCATCAAGCTCAAGAAAATGATTCAAGTGGCAAAAACCACAACAAACATTCAAAGAACTATTCTCATATTTTTAGCAAACCTTTTTCCCAAAACCAAAACAAGGAGGCCGAAACCAAGAAGAAAAAGAAATGGGAACCAAAGCTTGAACAAGATAAGGGAAAGGAAAACCCAAACCTTAGAGGAATGAAAACCAAAACTTTGAACTAGGAAAAACCAAGAAGGAACCAAAATCATAAGGGAAAGGAAATGAAAAACCAAAACTTTGAACTTGTAAAGAAAGGGAAAACCAAGTTTATATATGGTCCAAGACCAAGATCCAAGCTTTAGATGATTCTCTCATGACAAACACCAAACCATTTCCATGAGACCTCATCATCAAGCTAAAGTTTTGTTCAACAAAAGGAACCATGGCCGAAAATACAAAGGAAGAAGAAAAGAGTTTAAAAACCAAGAGAAAGCTAGAAACCTTTTCAAAGATAGTGAAGAAAAACTTGAAAGAAAACCCCTACCAAATGAAATCTTTGAAAGAGATGAAAGGAAGCTTTGTTCTCTTGATGAAATGAGAAGGAAATCCTCTTGAAACTTGGAGGAAGAATTCGGCCAAAGTGAGGGAATTTGAGAGGAAATGAGAGAATTTTTGCAAGAAGTGTGAACTTAACAAATGAACCAAAGTGTGACAAGGTTCATCAAGGCTTGGTATTTATAGAAATTTTCAACATTGAGGCTTCCAAGGGGGAGGAGGAATCGGCGTTATTTGGAGAGGAGGAGGGAGGAAATATCTTTTGATTGGTATGGGCAAAGCATGGTTGAAAGCATGGTGAGGTATGGTTTGAGGTATGGCCTAGGCATGGCTCCTTGAGTGAGATAAAATTCAACATGTGACACTTTCCTTGGGCCATGAATTCGACCAGATTGGGCAGCCAAGGGGAAGGATTAATTTGCTCATGTAATTGTGTTTTAGTGATGTGTTTAGGTGTTTCTTTGATTAAGATTTTGGTTAGGAGTTGTAAGAAAGTGTTTAGGTGAGGTAATTGGCTAATTAAGAATGTCAAGATTTGATTAGGGAGTGGTCATACTAGATTAACAAATTAAATTCATTTTCTTAGTCAAATGAGGTATGGCACAATTCCTTAATTTAAGGAATTGGAGAGAAAATACTATTCAAGGTTCCATGACTAGGAATCTTGAATTAAAGAATGCAATTAGAGTTTGTCTAAGCAATCTTAGGTTCTAATTTTCCTTAATAAATCATTTTGACTCTAGATTAATTATCGAAATAATTTAATCTTCGATTATAGCCTAATATTGCTTAGGTTTGCTTAATTGCGTCATTAGGCTCACTGTACACGTTCTAGGGGCAAAATGGTAATTTTTCACTAAAACTCAGGGACCTCCGAGCCCGACTAGATATCAAATACCACTCAAAAATATCATTCCAAACTTTTTGGAAAAGTTCCAACTCAAACGACACCTTTTACCCGTGTAAAACAGCAGAAGTATTTTGGTCATTTTGAGCCGAAAGTTTAGAAAATGAGATTTTCACCTCAGATATCAAGCATAACAGATATAATCCCCTTCCAACATTGAGTTGACCCATTTGAGGACTGTCGGGGCAACTACCTTGAATTTGGGTAAAAATGACCTCAGGGGCATTTTGGTCATTTGTACTCAACAGCAAAAATTGGGGTGTTACATATCATATGTATACTCATGTTATTCTGAATTGTCTCCCTAGAATGATTTACTATGTGTTTGAACATTATGATATTTGTGTATTAAGTGATTGAATATTAAAATAAACCCACTTCGGAGGTAAGATTTTAAACATTAAAAATGAATCTTTGGTATGTCATACATAATCACATTTTTATAATAAATCGAAGTGGTTGGGACGATGACGATGACATTTATAAATGTGTATTTGGGGATTCCCCTGAGAATTTTATAATTCTTACCCTTATATTTGTGTGTTTCCGTGTTGTCTCCAGGATTACTCAAGAGAAAGATTAAGTTGAATTCCTGGAAGTTTATGTCTTGTAATAGCTCAATGGCCAAAGACTAATATTAGTTTTCATTTGCATATGCTTATGTTTGTAATATTTCATAAGGCAGATGTATAGTAAAGCTTTAGAAGAGCTTCTTTTTTGTATTTGACTTGTATTAAATAAATATTTTGTCTCTATTTATATATGTTAATAGAGTTACGAACTAGTTCCTGCTTGATTCACTCCAATACGCTATAGCTACTTAAGCAAGGTCCGCCAAATTTATAAGTAACAACTCCTAAGTATAATGCTATGGCTTAAGGATGATGTTGTATTTGGAAAGGTATTACAACACACACATGTACACCCTCATTTTTGTTTTTAAAGTAGCGGACACACCCATACTCTCACACATACACTCATTCTCTCCATTCACTTTTTTTTTACACAACTTGAGCATCAAGTTTATACAAAAATCCTCTCGGTTCTCTCTACTCTAAACACTTATTTTCTCCTCTACCAAAACACCATTTCTATTCACAAATCAAAGCTCCAAGCTTCAAACAAACACACACTCACCATGAACCATCCCAAAAACTTGGCCTTCACCCTCCACCAGGCAAACCACTACAAAAACTTCTCCTTCCTCCCTATTTTCTCTTGGCCGAAGCCATATGTAGAAGCCTAAGATAAGATTTTTCTTCTCTTTTCCTTGCAACCACAAGCCTTTTTCACCTCTTGAGCAAGAAACCATTACTTTATTAGGACTTTTGTTATTCTTTCTTTACATTTCCACTTCTTTTCATTTTGGTTTTTGGTCATGAATCAAAGCTATGGCTTGATAATGATGATTCTTGATGATGGTTGTAAGACCATTATGTTTAAGGCCTCTAAAGCTTGAAGCTTGATTCTTTTTGTTCTCAAAAAAAAAAAAAAAAGAAGAAAGAATGCACATTTTCTTCATTTCTTTATTTTTGGTTGCATATATGATCTTGATAATGAGTTTATGTGAATAAGGTTCTCAAACCAAAAAAGAGAGACTCTAAAGCTTGATCGTGCCCTTTTGAGGGTGAAAGTTCATGCATTTTGTTTTTTTCGAGAAAAAACTTTATTTTTGGTAGCTTGAAGGTTAAAGTTCCACATTTTTTATGATTTTAGTTTGTAAAGCTTCAATATCAAATTAACTAGTTAGAAATGTTCATTGAAATCTTGGTCATGATTCTAAGTATCTATTAGGATTTTCATTTGGTGAAGTTTGAGTCTTTTTGCATGAAAGTGTTGTTTATGTGATTATTTTATTTTGCCCTCAAGGTTGCATTTCTGTTGAGAAAAATGAGCTTTCAAGGAATGGAATTGATGATAATGTTGGCGGTTTGAAGGGCTCATGGGTTTCAAAAATATTGGTTTTTTTTTTTTGTTTTGATGTGTTAGTGAGTCTAAGTTAGTGTCTAGAATGTTTAAGCATGACTCATAAAATCTTGAGCTTTCCTAAATGTTTGGGTATGTCTTTCAGCCATGCATGATTAAAGGGCTTAGGGTTGGTTTTATTTGATTTAAATTTTGTATCTTGTGTTTAAAGTGTCTAGAGGGATGCAGAACCTCGTGGATACTAAAACCCTGAAACCCAACACACAATTGATATGGAACAAGTAATGGGATAGGATTGAAATCGAATAAAATACTACAAGGGAATTGCTTTACCTTGTAATCATCTATTCAGCTTTTTTATGCAACAAGGGAATCATTCAACCCCCTTGTACATGCAAAGTTTCTTTAAAGAAAATAAAGAAATTTTATTCAAAACAAAAATAGAAAAAAATGGCTACCAAGTTTTAGAGGTATTTATACCCCTTATTTAGGTTAACATTATTTCCTAACCCTACTAGAATAGGCCCAAATTGCTACATTAACAATTAGGCTTAATAAATATAAAAATAAATCAAGTCTTAATATAAACTAATAAACTAAATAAGTTAGACTTCACCTAACTTGTTTGGAATATATCTTTAATGCAAATTAGCTAATAATAAGATCTTTTCTTCTAGTGCTGAAATGTCCATTTTGCCTTACTAAGCTCATATCATTCCCTTTTACTCAAAAAGATTCATCCTTAAATCTTGTAGGCATGTCTATTTGTCCTTACTAGCACTGAACATGATCTAAGGTTAAATACATCTTCAAATTCTTGCAACAAGGAGACAAAATGACATGGAAAATTTGAAGAAAATGTAGTTGTAGAGAGTGAAACTTCCTGAACCAAATTGAAACAAAAGCTCTAGTGTGAACAAAACATCCTGCAAATCTTTCTCCTTTGCATAAAAATATTGTATCCCCTCAACTTTGTCACCCTGCTTATTTCTCATACTCTTTTCTTTCTTTGCACTCACCAATAAGCCTTTTTCTATATTCTTTTGTCTTGTGGCCTTTACTCACTCTTCCTTTTCTAGTACCTCATGCTTTGAATTCCCAAGAGAAGATGTTGAATTTTGATTTGATCAAGATACACCTCATTGGGAGATAATGGCACAACAATATGTTCACTGTATTCTAGGTTGTCCTCATGAACTTGTAAACCCAATGCAGGCCTAGTAGCAAGAGGTTCACCATGCACAACATCGTCAATACATTCATCTTTATCATAGCAATCCTCCAAAGATAGCATACTATTGCTACTAACAGACTCATTATCATCATTAGAATTAGACACAACTTCACCTCTCCTAACATCCAAGGTTGATCTTTTGATTGGCCAATCATATGCACAAAGACCCAATCCCAAACATTGAAAGAGCATAAAAAATCCCAAACATTGAAAGCACATAATATCATTATGCCTTGAAGTGGTAGTAAGAGAAGATGAATTAGTGGTACCTTTGTCATTGTGTGATATCAAAATGTTGAAATCTCAACACACAATTGATATGGAACAAGTAATGGGATAGGATTGAAACCAAATAAAATACTATAAGGGAATCACTTTACCTTGTAATTGCCTATTCAGCTTCTTGATGCAACAAATTAAAGGAATCACTCAATCTCACTTGCACACACAAAGTTTCTTTAAAAAAACCAAAGAAATTTCATTACAAACAAAAACTGAAAAAATGGTGTCAAGTTTTAAAAGTATTTATACCCTTTATTTAGGTTAACTTGAGTTGCTAACCTTACTAGAATAAGCCCAAATTACTACACTAACAATTGTACTTAATAAACATAAAAATAAATCAAGTCTTAATGTAAACTAATAAACTAAGTAAATCAAACTTCACACAACTTGTTTAGAATATATCCTTAAAGAAAATTAGCGAATAATGAGATATTTCCTTTAAGTGCTGAAATGTCCATTTTGCCCTCCTAAGCTCGTATCAAAGAGATTTTTTCAAAGCATTAAAAACAAATAATAGTAAAAATATAATTATTATACATGAAGGTTACAATTAAAAGTCTTTTTAGCCTAACCACGATCTTTGAGTCCAAAGTTGGTTTTGTTAAGTGTGAAAAGGATTTCTTGTATTCAATGTGTCCTAGTATAATTTTTTAAAAAAATTAGTAACAAGAAAAGGGTAAAAACATAATTTTTAATTGTTATCATATTTTTAGTTTTTGTTGTTGTTTGTTACTATATGACAATGTTTTTCCACTATTTTGGGTGTTTGGAGTATTAGGAATTGTTATAAAATTTATTTTTAACATCCTAGGTGTCTAAAATGATTTTTAAAAGTATTAAGTTTGGGTAGTTTTGTAAAATATGAAATATTGCACTTTGAACTTCTCAAAAATATATTTTTCGGCCCAATTGGTATAATTAGGGTCTAAAATGGTTTTGCATGTGTTCATGTGTGTAAAGTATTATTTATAAAGTTAAAAAGGATTTTTAGAAGCATTAAAACTCACTAAGTGTCATAAATTAGAATTTTACACTTTAACCCGAAAAGCATAGTAATTTTGGCCAAGGGTCCAAAATGATTTTTTGTGATATTTAAAAATGATATTAAAGTGGTATTGGGTCTCTTAGAAGTGTAAAATAAATTTGAGAATCTTTAGTTTTAAGAAAAGTGTTACAATGAGAAATTTACACTTTGATCCACATAGAGAAATTTTAGTTTTGACCTTTTTGGGGCTATATTATAAATTTTAATAGCTTGATGATATTGCTATGTTTGACAAATTCTACGGATTATGCTTGTGTGAAGTTTTTGGCAATTGAATGACTTGAGATGATTATGTGAAAATATGAATTGATAACTATGCATACTTGAATCTTGAATTTCTATATTGATGATCATTGTATATATCCTTTTAAGCATAACATATGCATTAGTCAAATCCAGTCCCTTGATTTCTAACAATTGGGTAGGAGCATGTTTATCTTTCAATGAGATATTGATGATAACATGCTTACAGATATATTTAAGTATGAGATGCATGCTTATATGCTCAATGAAATGATGATTTTGGCATGTTATGATTATGTATGGATGATTGAGATGCATGATTTATATATGAATTGACAAGAAGCAAATTTGGGTAAACTCCATTCCTAACTATTATGATGTTGGATTATGCTAATGGTTTAATTATGATATTGTGAGCATGAAAATGTTAAGTAATAAGCCATGATGATGATTTGTGATTTTATGCTTATGTTTGCATCTCTAATTGATATGCTAATAGTAAAGATGACATAAGACACATGAAAATGATTCCTTTGTTATCAACCAAGCCTAGCACAAGGTGATCCATGTAGATGATTTTTTCATATAGGCTAGGCCCAGTGGAAAATGATCCAATACCTAGCACCTCGAAGGTCAAGACAAAAACTTATCAAAATGAATAAGTGTTAGTTAGTGGCCACTAGCTATGTATGAGCTCATAGGCTTAGAACTATCAAGAGAAAGAGTATTAGGGTGACCATTATGAAAGATTAAGAAATTTAAGTCACCTAAGAAAGAAAAAGAGGAAAGTTGTGCGCCATAGATGTTTATGCTCCTTATGATTTTATAGTATGTTGTTATATGGTTGGAATGTTTCATAAGGTATTGAGCATTCATGATATCATATGACTCATCCATGATATTAAGATTCATACTAAAAGATACAGCCCTCGACTAATGGTTTTGAAACTTAATAGATGAACCTTACTTATGTGCACTGTTTTCATAATAAAATTTGAGGTTCTTGAGGATGATGATGATGACAAGTTTGTGGAGACGAAAACCCTACTGAGATTCTTGTATAAGTTTCTAACTCTCTCTCTTTCTTTCCATCTTCATCTTTAGACAAGATTGATGGTGATGTTTGTGGCCTTGTTTGAGATGCTGGCATGGAAGTTGTACTATGGTCTGGATCGGAGTGGCATAGCAGAAGCGGGGAAGTAGTCCTTCCTGATCGCAGTCACTTAGGGGTTGTCTCAACTTTATCCATGTTTGTAAATTAGTCCTTTGGTATACGTGTAAACTAAGGCTGTAGCCTACCTCCTCAAATTAGAAATTAATTTATGCTAAGTTTGGAAACGTAGTAATAGGGCACAACCTAGGTTGTCTCTCAAGGAGACTTTATCACATAGTTTGAAAAATTAGGGGTTTTAAAGAATGAGAATCAAGCAATTTAAATTAAAAGATAATAATAATAAAATAATAGTAACAGTGAAAAAGACACTAGTGCAAGGTATTCTTAAAGTTGGAAATTAATTATCATTAATCAATTATTAAACTCATTGGTGGCTATTAGTAATAAATTACTAGCGATTCTACTAGTGATCAATCGACCTCTAGAATTTGACCAATACAAATAACTAATAAATGAGATCTCAATTTATTTAGAAATCACATTAATTTAATAAACCAATTGCTATAGCCTAACTGCCAATCAGAAAGTTAATTCTAATGTTCTTCTTCAAACATAAACCAATAGATCTATCAATTTATGTCCAAAGGGTTTCCCTAAATGACAATTGCCAATTTAATTATCCTAATAAAAATTATAGAAATAACCATGATAATTATGGGAATAGAAACTACAAAATATTAAGAAAACCAATGCATTTAATATCAAAAAAGGGTCTCAAACATCATCTCAATCCATCCAAAACCCTTACACTAGTAAAGAAATCTACTTCTCTATCTGGAGGATTACAATAATGAAGATAAAACAGAACCTGAAAATAATAGTAATAATCCTTGCCACAATCTTCAAAACAAAGCACCTTTACTAATGGAATCCCTAAGAGAGAGAATAATAGAGAAGAGGAAGATGTAGATGGAGAAAGTGGAGAGAGAATAATAGAAACTAAAAGTGACAGCCTAAAAGTGAGTAAAAAACTAGGATAAACATTTGTGTCAATTTTTAAATACTACTCTTTAAAAATAGGCCAAAGTGGGCCCAAAAACGGATTAATGAGCTGATATCCCGTCATCGCAAGAGCGTTGTAGCTCCCAACTTCTTCCCAATAGTTTCCAGCCTTATTCTTGACATTTTGCACTTGATCCAAAGCTCCAGTGCTCAAAACCATACTCAAAGAGATAAGTCAAATGCAATAGGGTGTAATTACAAATTATTCCAAAATTATTGCAAAAGTCAATAATTCTATTAAAATCACATAATGAGGAATAAATCAAAATCCTAGTTAATCACATCAATAACTCAGTAAAACTCATGCAAAAGGCTAAGGTTTGGTAGCAAGATAAGTGGCATAAATGCCCCTTATCAAACTCTCCCATACTTATGCTTTCACATGTCCTCATATGGAAATCAAATAGACCAAGACATGGATGAAAAGCGGTATACAAGAGCTAAAATAGACTCCCAACTCTAAAAATGCATAATGCATGAAAAAAGATGACAATACACTAATCCAATGAACCTAAAGGTACAATAGTAAGCTTTCAGACCAACAATTAAGAGAATTAAAACAAGCAATGCATGAACATGAAAATAGCACACAAAGGAGAATTCACATATGATGCATGGACCAAGTTCAAAAATCCTCCCAAGGTTAGTGTTTGCCACCCATTCACTCAAGTGTTTAGGGTTATGATGCACTCTTAATCACCTAAAATGAAAATACATTACCATAGGCTTGCCACGGATCTCATTCTGCATTTTGTTACATACACATGAATACTAAATCAAGAGGACTTATGTAATATCCCCTACCACTTTATGGATTGACAACTTGTCCCCACAAACTAACACAGGTCTTTTCAACGTGCTTTGTCCTCACTCACACACTTCCTAGAAAACTTCCCAAGAGGTCACTCATCCCAAAATTAATCCAAGTCAAGCACACTTAACCATGGAATTCTTTAGTGATGGGCATGAAAAGAAGATACATCTTTGACAAATGCATAGCTTCAAGACCGAAATTTAGGCAACACCTACCTAGTCCCGGTTCATGATTTTTTTCAGGCAGTAGAAGTCCAAGACAAGGCTCACAAAAATTCGTAAAACTAGCCTAGGATGTTAGCTTCAACATATATTTTTTATAGCTGATAAAAATACCCACAATTCCCTCAAAAAATTCGTGATCAGTGGCTGCCTATTCAAAAATTGAAAATCCAGCAGCATGACTCTAAATCTCTTTTCACAAAAATGAATTTTCCACAACAACAAACCACTCTACCCATGAAAATACATCAATGTCTATATATCATGAACCAATACAACTAAAAATATCAATTTAAATCAGTGATTAAAAATAGAAAATTAATTTGAAGAAGAAGAGATTCAAAAACCCTATTCTTGGAAACTAGTAGATCCTTGGCTCCAAGGTACTCCAAGATTGATTTCCTTCACTTCACTTCAAATCCTTCAAACCCACACCAAACCCTTCCTTAGGCAGCAGGTTGTGAGCTCTCAAAGTATAAAAAGGTTATGGATTCAAATTCAAATCGGTTAGTTTGGTAGATTATAGAAAGTAGAACAAGTTTTGTGAAACAATCTTGGTGTTTTAGTGACTTTGAGTTTAGGTTTTGGGGATTTGAATGTAGGAATGAAGCTTGGGGAGAAAGAACAATGGAGGGCTGTGTTTCAAGGCCTCTTGGCCGAAAATGATGATGGTGGGGTGATAAGGTTGGTGGCTTTGTATTTATCTTGAGTTAGATGTCATAATTGTGTAGTCAAAGTATGTATTTCTTTCTTTTAAAAGAAAATAATGAGATGGATGGCTAGGATTTGTTTTGTTGGTCAAAGAATGAATCTTGGTCATCCACTTGGCTCAAGATAAGTGGCTCACTTTGACTTGGGGAGCAAGTAGCTTTTTCGGTGTTAAAACTGAACACCGAAATTCCATAGAACAGATGAGATATTGGCTCCTAAGTAAAATATAATAAATGAAAGGCCATGATTCAAACTTAATTTTCAAGTTTCAATCCTTGCCATCCACTTGGCATAAAGTGGTTGGTAAAGGGTACTTGGCCACCAAGTAACTTGTACGGTACTAAAAATCGCACATCAAAACTCTACCGAACGGGTAAAACACCATACTCGGGTAATCAAACATTACCCAAAAATTAATTTTAGATATAAATTCTCATTCCTAACTATTTCTAACCTTAACCCTCTCTTTTCTCAATTTTGGACATCTGGTTCCGTTCTATAGTTTTAGCTGTCAAGGCAGATGAGGCCCACAAGGTTATCTTCACCGCAACTCAATTTTTTTTTCTTTTGATAGGTTTGTTGGGCCATCCTCATCATTGCTAAAACTTCAGATTTTTGAAATTATGACTAATAAAGCTCAAATTAATTTTTAAATAATTTTTAGGGTGTTACTACATCTTCCAATACTCCCTCTATCTTGGTGATGTTGCGATTGGCAAGTTGAATTTGCAATAGGGTGGGCTTTAGCTCTCCAAAGTGCAAGGACTAGTAGAGTGATTTAGACATGACATTAATGCCAGCTCCAAGGTTAGCTAGGGCTTTCGTGATGTGCAGGCTCTTAATAGTGCAAGGAACATAGAATGTGCCCAGGTCCTTGCACTTGGTTGGCAGGTTGCTTGGGTTGATAATGGAGGAAGCATTTACCCCCATATTCACCTTGTCCTCCCACTACCCTTGATCTTCCTCTTATTGGTGCACAGATCTTTCAAGAATTTTGCATATTTTGGAATTTGCTTGATTGCATCCAAAATGGGAATATTTACTTGCACTTTCAAGAAGGTTTTCAATGTGTCCGGATCCAATCTACTGAGTAGCCTTCCTGGGTTGCATTCTTTGTAGGAATGGCGTAGGGGAGTGAAATATGGAATTTGTTTGGGTTCCGTGGAGCGTTGCAGTACTATTTGAGCACTGTGACACTCAATAGAAGACTCTTCAATGCTATGCTCATTCTCGGCGCCTGGCACTCACCCGATAGGTCTTCTGTTCCCAAATCACAGCAAAATCATCATTACACTTCGGCTAGTCCTGTGTATTTTAGTGCTTGGAGGCACTTTAGCAAACTTTTTGGGAATAATTTGCTCTTGTTGGTCTTCTTCTATAAGCCTTACTACCTTTGGAATTTTTGACCTAGACCTCAGAGTGATTGCATAGACATTTTTCCTTGGATTGGGCACGATCTAAGAAGGTACTAGTTGGGGCTTGTAGACTCTGATTTTGTTTCATTTAAGTCAACTTCTTTCTTAGCTGGGCATTTTCCTTTCTTATTTCCTGCATTTGCTCCATCATCATCTTCATCATCTCAGTCATAGTGGGATTTGAGGATGGAGGGCTAGGGCAGGTTGCTCTGATGAAATGCCAGATTTTCCTGTGAAAGTTATCCCTGTTGTTGAGAATTATTTTCCCACTTCAAATTGGGGTGATTTTTTCAGCTGGAGTTATAAGTGTTCCCAAATAGGAACTGCCCTGATTCTAAGGTGAACTCTAGAAAGGTTTGTTGCCCTTAGTGGTTAAGTCTTCTTGTAATGCTGGGCAAATGTCAGTGTGATGGTCATTTGAAGTATATATGCCACAAACCTAAAGAACCAATAGAGTTGCTACCTGGTTAACCATTAATTGTTGTATAAGGCTAGAAAGTTACTATAATGTCTGCGTCAACAATGGATTCTTTGGCTGGCTTACTTCATGAAAGCCCCTAGTAGTTGTAGGTGCCCTGGAGCCAAATTGCTGAAAATTGGCAGCCATATTTTCTATCAAAGCACAGGCCTCTACAGAGTCTTATCCAAGGAATACCCCTCCACTAGTAGCATCTATCATACATCTATTAGCAGGTACCAATCCCTTATAAAAGTCCTGAAGGAGGAGTTGCTTGAATCTGATGATTAGGATAGCTTGCACAAGGGAGCTTGAAGCACTCCCAATATTCATGTAGGGTCTTATTAGTTTGGCAGATTTTGGAGATCTCTTTCTAGATCAGCCACTCTAGAGGCGGAAAATACCTCTCCAGGAAAAGCCTATTCATCCTCATCTAGCTATTTACAATCCCATCTAGCAAATTAAAGAACCAATTTTCTGCAACATCTTCTAGGGAGAAGGGGAATGCTCTGAGCTTAACATCATCTACTTCTACCCCATTAGATCTCATACCAGAATACACCATATGCAGCTTCTTTAGGTGTTAGTGTAGGTCCTCTCTAGATAGCCCATAGAACTTAGGTAAAGCATGAACTATATACCCTTTGAGCTCAAAATCATTGTCAAGCCTAGGGTATGTAATGGCCAAACCTGGGTAAAGTCAGGAGCGGTGAGCTCCCTAAGGGTGTGTTCATGAGTTTTGAGGGAATGGAAAGGAAAGTTATTAAAAGGAAATGAAAGGAAAGGGAAGGAAGGGTTTTAAAAGGTTTTAACCAACTTTGTTCATTAGTTTAAAATTAAAAAGGGAAAGGAAATAGAGGGCTTATAATGTATTCTTACAATTTTATCCTTTATTAAATTAATTTAATATAGTTAATATGCTTTATATTAATTGGTAGGAATGGAATTTTGATACTTTAATAGGGATAATATAGTAAATTAAATAATAATCGGTTTAAAACCCCCAAATTGGGGGAACTACAAAATAAGGATTTTGGAGGGTTTTGAGTGTTAGCTCAGAACCCTTGAGAAAGCTTAATAGCAATATATTTTAAGTGGCAACAAAACCAATTTAAAGAAAATATTTTGAAGAACGACTAATGTCTTCCTTGAGTTTCTTGACATAGTATCCAGGTTATATCCAGGATTGCATAACGTAAAATTAAAGCGAGAATAATTTTACTTTGCATGTGCAAACATGATTTATCTCATATAAAGATATTGAACTTAATATAAGTGAATATTATATCAAGCAAAGTAGACATACATGCCTTATGGATAAAAAGATATCAAGATAAGTACAAGAAACCAAGATCTGGGACTTCAAAAAGTAACTTGAAATGAAGATATCCATCAAACCCTGAAGTCAATGTGTTCTACTAGCTTCAATAATCACGATCGCAAATCTTTCAGAATCATAAAGCTTGGATTCAAGATCTGAAGACTGGAGATTCATCAAGGAATTAATTCCACACTTCAAAAAGCTCACTTCACGTGGAGCGCTAAACGTTCCTGGAAAAGGAGGGAAATTTGAATTTTTGAAATTCAAATTTAAAGTAAAACCCAGTTTCAAACTAGCAAGTCATCTTTCTGCTAACATGGTCAACAACTTCAGCTTATAGAGGAAAGAGTTAGAAACCTGTTCATAAAGTAAGAGTAGTTTCTAAAGTAAAATCAAAAACCTCAATAATACAATGGCTTTTGCAAAAGTTCTAACAGACAAGCTACTCTTCTAGATTGCTTTTGCAAGAGACAAATGGATGATCAACACATGTTACTTGGAGATCTAATCAAGGGTAATGATCATAATAGAAGACCGTCTATCACTACTAGAAATATGTCAAATAGTGACCGATTTTGTGACTGAAATAAATTGGTCACTAAAATGATGGATTTGTGACCGATTTAGTAACCGATTTTTATTCATATAAGAAATCATTTGTTGCATACAAATCGGTCACTAATATTTCAATTAGTGACCGATTTTGCCGATTTTATTCATAAGCAAAATCATTTCTTGCATAAATATCAGTCACTAAATTGGTCACTAATATTTAAATTTGTGACTGATTTGTATTCATACAAGAAATCATTTCTTCTATTAAAATTAGTCACTAAATCGGTCATTAATATTTCAATTAGTGACCGATTTTTATTCATAAGCAAAATCATTTCTTACATAAATATCGGTTGCTAAATCGGTCACTAATATTTAAATTTGTGATCGGTTTAGTGACCGATTTGTATTCATACAAAAAATCATTTCTTCTATTAAAATCAGTCGCTAAATCGGTCACTAATATTTCAATTAGTGATCGATTTAGTGACCAATTGTGCGATATCTGAGTGCTTTAACATAAAAACATAAGATTTCTAAGTGCTTTAACGTAAAAACACAACAAACACAAACCCAAACCTCCCATTCACACAACCCCTCCCTCCATCTCGGTCCATGCCTCCTCTTTGTGCTCCATCCATAGTCACCGCTTCTCTGCCTCTCTCCACGGCCGCTGTCCTCCGCCTCATCTTCCACTGTCCTAGGCCGATCTCTGCTCTGTGCTCCCCTTCGTGCTCGTGCTCCGCGCTCCCTCTTCGGTCTCTATTCTGTGCTCCCCATTTAGTATTTGCTCCATGATTTGCTCGTGCTCGCGCTCCCCTTCATGCTCGTGCTCTACCTTCTCTTTCGCAGTTCATGCTCATGCTCTGTGCTCCCACGATGCCACCAATCTGCAGGGACGCCGCCACGCTCGCAACACCGAGTCTGAGGGGTGCTGCCACGCCACCCACGACAAAATCGATCTAAGAGGGATGCCTCACCTCCGTGCACAACGCCACCAATCTACTCACGATGCTACCTTCCACCCACAACACGGCCCCTCGGACAAGCCCTTCCTTTGCGTTGTATGATCTATGTCACGTTCCCGATCTAATGCTTTCTTGTACTTTGCATTTCATTTACTTTCAGCTTGTAAGCAACCATATATAGGGTTGAATATGCAACTGCATCACTAGCTTGGTTCTAAGTTTTTGAATCTATGGTAGTCTTATGTTATCTTAAGTTTTTTTGCCTTTATTTTTTCCTGTAAATGTTTTTGTTTAGGAGGTAGGACTTAGCAAAGTACAAGTATAGCATTTCTGGAAAAATTTTAGCGATTGTTTTATGTTATCTTTTTTATTTTTGTTTTAGCAGACTTTATGTCAAGGTTCAATCCTTGGATACAAAAGTACTCATTTTGCCCTCTGTATTAATGTTACAGATTTTTCCTAACAGTATGATCTGTGTTTGCAAGCATGTGCATGTATGAACTTTGTCTAGCCTACCCGTGCTATGAATTATGAAACATTGCTTGCAATCTCTAGTTTATCTTGTCAAAATTAGACTTTTATTATTATACTTCTACTTGAAAGGCTAGGGCTTGGTCTCTTGGTTTTGAATTTGTATTTGAGGAGGATGAGTTTTTAAGGCCATAGGAGGGACAAAATGACAACTTGAAAGAGGTACTCATCTTTGTCTTCTACCTAATAAGGTTGTGTTCAGTTAATCATTTAGGTAAAAGGAGTTGATTTCATTATTAGATATACGTGATGGTATCAAAAAATTACCTCATCACATTGTAAACTTGTAATCACCTTGTATTTTCCTTCAATGTCTCTTGATTTTAAGAATTGCAGTGTTAATAGTTTAATACTCTTAATCCAAAAGCAACTTACTTTGTATTGATTTAATGTTCATTTGATATATTATAACTTTTCTATTAGGACTGCAACTTATTGATTTAGTTTAGCAATTAAACATTTGTTAAATTTTTTTTATAACTTTTCATTTGTTGTGTGTTGGATTTATGTAGTTGTGGAGGGACATATTTTTGGATTATTGTTGTGGCTACATCAATGTTTCGTTTCCCTGCTTGGCTCATTGCTCCATCATCGTTCAACCCAGCCACCGCGAGCCACCGTCAAGTCTTCTAGTTCATCGTTGCCTCTGTCAAAGGTTCGAGCTGCGCGTTCACGAGCCACCAAACGTTGTAGGTTACAATGTTGCGAATCGCGAGTTGACCAGCAACCTTTTGTTCCACCTAGCCTAGTCCACCCAGCCATTGGTTTGCCCTTCTCTCTCCTTCTCTGTCTTTGGTTTGGTTCCATTTAGTCAATCTCGGTTGTCATTGTTGTGTGAGAGATGAGTTCATTGTTATTACAACTTAGGTATAAATTGTATAAGCTTTTTAAATATTACTAGGGTGTAGAATGAATATGGTTTTGTGGTGCTTTCCCTTTTTTTTGCTTTGTACATGGGTAGTGAACCTTTGCTTCATAAGAAACATTATACATTCATTTATTGATTTATATTCAGATTTCAGAATTTTTAATTTTTCAAATTCCATTAATTGGTGCTCATGTTTTTTTTTATGTTTTATTGGATGGTTTACCAAGTAATTGGTGCTCATGTTGTGCTATCTTTGCATGATTGAGAGTTAATGTGTGTGGATGACCAATTATGGGTTTTGATTGTGATTAGATGCTATATTGACTTTTCTAATAATTCCTTGGCATGAAATAGTGCTTTGTGATAGTTTATTAGTTTGATATCTTCATATTTCAAATTATTCTAAGTACTCTTGATTGATTGTTGGACTTGTGAAATTACAAAGTTGCATCTTTTCTCTTTGCTAAAGATTTAATCGAGGAAGTAAAGGACTCACTTGAAAGCATTGAATATTCAATTGAGGAAGTCGAAGACTCATTAGAGAGGGTTGAAGGATCAATTGAGGTAGTGGAAGACTCATTAGAGAGGGTTGAAGGCTTAATCGAGGAAGAGGAAGACTCCATAGAGAGGGTTAAAGGCTCAATTGAGGTAGTGGAAGACTCATTAGAGAGGGTTGAAGGCTTAATCGAGGAAGGGGAAGACTCCATAGAAATTATTCAAGACTCCATACAAACCATTAAAGATTCAAAGAAGGTAGTTCAAGACTTTATGGAAGTTGTTGAAGACTCATGGAAGCAAGAATTTGTTATGACTATGTTGAAAATTTATTGTCCAAAGTGTTTTTAATACATATCTATTTTTATTTTAAATTATAAGGCTTCATGTTATTGTAAAATTTGAAATATTTGGATTAAACTTACTTTGTTATATGATGTTAACTACTTGTTTAAGTATATTGGATTTTTAAGTTTATTTGTTTGTGTATAGATATATAATTTTTTATTTGATAATATATATTCAGATTTTAAAAGTGATATTTCAAAAATTTAAATTTTCTCTTTTTTAGGGATCAAACATTAGTGACTGATATATTTCACAAATTAGTGATTTATTTATCGGTCACTAATAGCACACTAGACCACCATTTAAAATTGGTTATATGGATGGGGAAATCTCACAAGATTTAGTGACCAATTTATCGGTCGCTAATAGCGCACCAAACCACTAACTAAAATTGGTCGTATAGATAGGAAAATCGGTCACAAGATTTAGTGACCGATAAAATCGGTCACTAATATTTTAGCAACTTTTGTTTTCAGTCGCTAAATCAGTCACTACCAGGTTTAGTGACCGATTTTATTAAATTAGTGACCAAAAAATCGATCACTAATCACTTATTTTTTTGTAGTGTATAAATAGAGATGATGTACTTAAACGTTCAAGCGACTAATTCTGAATAAGAGAGGAAACTCTATGCAAATCTCACTTCATGTCTTGTAAGGTTCATCATATCATCATGTAATCAGTCTCCTTACTTGTAAAAATCTTCTCTCCATGTTCTTGAATAGTTATATGTTCTTCCTAGGAAAAGTTGTGGGAAAAAAGTCATCCAAGTTATCCCAGGATATTCATGTACATTTTAAGAAAACTTGAGTATAGGTCAGTTTGAGTGGTAACCCAAATACAAAACCTTTGTATCGTCGATCCAGTAGTGATCAGTGTGAGATAGCTTAGAGAGGCTAATGTAAAACTACAACACGACAGTAAAATGTTCTTGTTGTTCTGGTTGAGCTTGGAGAGGCTAAGAAAGACTACTCGATTCATCTTAGAAAGGCTGGTGAATAACTACTTTCAATGTGACAGGTAGAGGTTGTCTCCTGGTCACGAGTTTATCTTGGAGAGGCTTGGGAAAGACTACTGATTTAGCTTGGAAAGGCTGGTGAATAACTACTTTCAACGTGATAGTAGAGGTTATCTACTAGTCACGGGTTCAGCTTGGAGAAGCTGGTGAATTACTTTCAACGTGACAATAGGGTTGTCTACTTGTCATGGGGTTAGCTTGGAGATACTAGTATAAGACAACTCAAGGTTCACCTTGGAGAGGTTGGTGAATAACTACTCAGGTTGTGAAAGTAGGGGTTGTCTCCTGGTAACACAAGAGAACTTGGGAAGGCTAATGTAAAGACTATCCATTTTCTTTCTCTAGTTTAAGAAAGATGTTTAGTGGAACCTTAATGTATGTTAAGTCCTGGATGTAAGGTTTGGCCGAACAGGTATAAAATACTTCTGTCACTTATTCTTATCCCTAATCTCCTTTACTTTCTTTGTTATGCTGTACAATGTAATATTTGCCGATATATCATTTTGGCTCTTCTGTTACTCTTTCTATGCTTTTAAAATCTACTTCTGAAACGCTAATATGTTTTCTGCTACACTTCAAGCTTAGTGCTTGATAGTATTTCTTTAAATGTTTTAGATGTGAAAAGAAGTAAAGCATGATTCAACCCTCCCTTCTCATACACTTTTATATCTACAAGTGGTATCAGAGCTAGGCCTTTTAGGGGTTGAGCGGTCTAATGACTCCAAGGATAAAGATCCAAGGGAAAGAATAGCATGGATCTATGCAGATCACTCTACCAACTGACCATGTTTTTCTGATGAGACTCCTAATTTGGCCAAGCAAAGGACATATGGAACAATTGTACATGCTAGTTGAAGATCTTGACAAAAAGTATTCTAACTCAAAAATGGTTAGAAAATCCTGAAAAGCTTTCAAAAAAAGATGACTGTCAAAGTAACAACAATCATTAATATCAAGTTCTTCAAACTCTTGTCAAGAATACTCTTCTTGGTTCTCCTAATATCCACAAAATCAAGCTCTCTGAGATACATGATGAACTCATAAAGAAGAGAATGTTCTTTATTCCTGAAGTCAACGCATCAGAAGCAAAGTAAAGCTATATGCAATGGAAGTTGCTGAAACCTCAACGAAGAAGATGTATTTGATGAAATATCTAAGATTGAAAATATAGAGAAGAGATCCCTATGTTTATGAACTAGTTATCAAAAGCCTGAAAAAGCTAAGTCAAGAAAGGAAAAGACATTAATCTCAACAAAGACAAAAAGGGCAAATAATATATTGAAAGAAAAACCTCTATTAGATAAGAAGGAACTTTTTGAACCTTTTTATCCAAAGCTCTTGATATCACTAAAATGTTTTCACATTCAAGAAGAAAAGCTTGCTAGCTACGTGGGGCATCTTTGAAGATATAAAGAATAGGTCAAAAAGTCATGATGAGCTTGAAGATGTCACAAATCTATACTTTATGGCATGAGTACACCTCAACAGAAAAATGCAAAGTAAGAGTCTGAACTCGATATCTCATATTTTCTCTACTTGCACTGTATGATGAGTTGCTGGAAATTTCTCAGACTTCTTGCTCTAAAATATCTCATCTTGAAAGTGTTACTTCAGAAGGTTGCTTTGAATTTAAAATTATAGGTCTGAAGCTGAATATATCCTAAGCAGTTTATAAGCAATAGTTTCAAAAAGTTGTCTCAAAACTTGAGAAAACTTTACTGCTTCTAACAGACACACACACACACACACACACACACACACACACACACACACATATATATATATATATATATATATATGTATGTATGTATGTATGGTTAAAAATCCTTGCCTTTATGCAAGATATCAGAGGTCAAGTTTAGAAAACAAGTTTTGGATATCAAAAAGGAAATAAATGAGAAAAAAGTAATGCAACTTCATCTAAGATATATAAACTTTGTTTCTTGCACTTCTGCCACAAGAAGAACACCCACCTGACAAATGATTCTTGAGAAAGAAATTCGTCAGAAAGGTTGGGAAATCTCTTTCTTGAAAACTAACCAAAAGGACCTAAGAAAATCTGGGTACCAAAATTTAAAAAAAAAAAAAAACTATTCCTATTTCAGGTGGAAAGGGTCAAATGGTTGAAATGCCAAGAAACAAACAAACCTTGACTACACCAGATACTTATCCCAAACAGGAAGTGGATCAGAAGCTCAAAGCCTAAGATCCTCAAATGTCTCAAGCTATATGATGAATGAGCTTAACAAAATCTTTGTCAATGTTTTCAAAAAACTGGAAGAATGTCCTGAGAAAATATGTCTCAAGGATGCTTTGAAAGCAGTTAGATGAAATCAATATCTTTAAAAAGTAAGCTCCAAAATATCAACTCTTCAAAAAATATGCTTAAAACCTCAAAGCATTCAAAAAGTAATATTTTTGGACACAAAGATAAGCAAACTAAAGATAAAAGATAAGCTAAGGAATCTCAATGATACAAAAACTACAAGGGAGTTTCTGAACTAAAGACGGCCTCTCAAGACAAAGTTCATGGAGAATTTTTCAAGGGTATGAGAAGGGTCATCCCTTAGATATATATAAAACTGTGCTTTCATCTCCACCATTGAGCCTAAATGCTACAAAGAAGCTTTGAGTTAATCAAAGCTAGGTGGATGCTTTGTAAAAGGAGCTATTATATTTCAAAAAAGGCAAAGTCTAGTTAACCAGTTGAAAATTCATCATCAGCACAAAGGAGATGTTCAAGAAAACAATCAATGGTGTTGGCAATGTCATGAGGAACAAAGCAAGTTTAATTGCACTAGGTCTTTGAGATGATGACCTTGGAAACGAGTTGAGAAAATAGCACCAATGGTTGCTGTTTCATTTGAAAAAGTCTGACCATTGGTCATGCAAAAAGCATAATACAAATAGCTCTCTCTATTAAGGACAGATATTTATTTGCTAAAAGTTGATTATACCCAAATTGCGGATAAGGAATCAGCTAGAAGATTATCTCTTGAGGTACTTCAATATCCCTGTCTCTATGGTAATGCATGTGTTATTTATCTTATTAAGAATATTTTTCAGCACTCTTAACTCAAAGTCTTGTTGTTATAACCTTTTATCCGTGATCCATTCTAAAAAGAGATATCGAGTTAATGGTTGTGAATACTAAAGAACTAGTGTGAAATATATTCACAAAATCATTAGCTGAGATCATTTTTTGTCTCGAAAAAGTTTTTTAAACTCATATGGTTTCAAATATGCATAAGCATTCATGCATGTATATTTCTGGGCATCCTTCCTTCTTGGCTCCAACTGAAAGACCTAGCAAAGTCATCAGTTAACATATTTAGAAGATGTCAGCATGTAAGAATAGTCAATCAGTTGGAAGATCACAAGGGTAGTGTGCAAGATCAACTTATTAGTTAGTTTATCAAGAGATTAGTTTGCAAGACCATGTATCATATTGAAGATTAGATTCCTTGTCTACTAGTTTAGAAAGAAGATGGGTGATCAGAAAGAAGATATAAAGGTTAGAAAATGAAGATTATATAGGGTCATAAGCTTCAACATATGAAGATGAGCTTATGTTTAGTATGCGTGTGTCTCTAATAGGTCAGAAAGTGAAAGTTGAAGCTCAGAAAGTAAGCCCTTCAGAAAGTAATCTCTAGTGTCAGAAACCTCTCTGAAATGGATTAAAAAGGCAGGATAATTCCCACTCTTTTGGGTTTTCTCTCTCCCACTTTGCTTCACCTTCTATCAGTCGTGTCACATCACTTAAATAACCCCCACTCCTCACATATCAGCTTTTTACCTTCATCCTCAACCTCAAACACATTCCCTCAACCGTTTCATCTTCATATATTTCTCTATAGCCGCAACCTCCTTTTCTCAAACCCTTTTCTCTGGAACCAAAACCACTTTCTGTTTTACTTCAACTCTCTCCTTTTTTTCTCTCTCAAACATCACCAAGACTCAATCTTTCTTCTTCTACTTCATACACAAACTTCTCTAAAATGGCTGAAAGGAAAATCAATGACCAATATACATAAAAGATAGTTTCTTTCCATATGTGCGATGATCCTCAGATGCAGGATCACTATGATAAACTTTATGCTTCAAGAAAAATGGCTCCTAAAAAATACTAAGAAATGATCTTCGTAAAGAAATCAATATTCTTAATGAAGTCTTCTCTTTAGAAATGGGAAGAATATCTAGAGATAAATAAACAAGTTTATTCAAGGCTTGTCACCATCTTCTACTCATAATTGGAAGGAAACTCAGTCTCTTCCATAAGGACTCCAATCAGAGAATGCTCCATCAAAATCACTCCATCAGGACTCTTTAGGATCATTAAGGCACCAAACAAAGGTCTTATATGCTCCTCCTCACAAAACTGGGCTTATTCCCTAGGAATAAATGAAGAAGACGCGTCAAGGTACCTTATTGATTCTATTCTTCACAAGCCTAGTGAGATCACAACTGGTATGCTTAGTGCTAGGGGTATGAAGGTATATACTATAGTATAATTCTCTATTCTCCTTAAATTGGAAGCATTGATGCTCTAGTTGGAATGGACTCATGCTCATGCATGCTTGATGACAAAAAGAAAAGTAAACTTGCCAAGACTTATCCTAGATTATATGATTAGTGCCACCTCAAAAGAGAAATGAAAAATAGCTAGCGTCCCATATAGAATGCTGCTCATAAAACTCTTCCAAGCACATGCGTCTTTCTCTAGTTACAAAAATGTATGAATATATAGAAGGAACGATATTCACACCTTACTCTTTCAAAACCTCAAGGAAAAAGTCCACCATCTTTGGAATTGAACCAACAAGGAAAAGTCCTATAATAAGAGGAGACCAAGCAAGAGAATCATCCCAAAGGAAAGAGTCTCAAAAGGAGGTGGCCAAAGGAAAGAGAAAATTAATTTTCATGGATAGTGAGACTGAGGAAGAAGAATTGAGTTACGTCCTTAGGATCAAGAAAGAAGGACAAAAAGCAAACAGGAGTTTGCACCACAAGAAACTCACTCAGAGGCCAAACTTGTGAAAGTCATCAATAGTAAAGAGGTTTGGCTCAAATGCAAATAAATGCCTATATATGAGTCCTGAATCTCCATCCTAAGTAAAGAAGTTGTAAAATATGAAGAAGCTGGCTATAGAGTCATTGTTGGTGACTCTGG
Source organism: Dalbergia oliveri (assembly GCA_030441495.1). Taxonomy (NCBI): domain Eukaryota; kingdom Viridiplantae; phylum Streptophyta; class Magnoliopsida; order Fabales; family Fabaceae; genus Dalbergia; species Dalbergia oliveri. Next base: position 5,240,152 of record JAMLFY010000005.1, on the reverse strand, counting down.
CAAGTATGAAAAAGATACAAAAGAAGGAGGACTAGAAGAAGCATCCTCATCAGAAGAAGAATAAGGTCTGCTAAGTGCTGAGAAGGCCAGGCTAAGTGCTATTCAAACTTGGCTCCACATGAGGAGTCTCTAATAGAGCCAATCTGTGAAGAGCTATCCCTGGAGTCCATCATTAAGGAACCAGCAGAGGAAGTCCATGAACCAATATCTACTCTTATCCTTATGGTGCCTTAACCTCCTCCTTCCATCTACATCACTCAGATAGAAGAAAAAGAGGATAGAGCATCAGATGCGGTGTTCCTCTTGGTGAAGAAGTTGTTGCTTTCATCTCGGCTTAGATGCTTGAAACTGTTGTTGCTCCTATCCCTAAGCCTACCTCCATCCCTACTTCCTCTGATGTTGGCATGCCATCCTCTCCACCTCCTTCTACTACCGTACATTCTGAAACTCAGGTTGAATCGCCTAAGTCTGGAAAGACTATACCCCCAGTTCCTGAACCTTCTTCTAAAACTGTTCCATCAACAGCACCCATTCACCTACCTCATCCATCTTCAATCAAGCCTATAGCAAGCTCTCAAATAAATCAGATCATCTTGTGCTATCTGGAGAGATTGCCTCCAACAAGGATTGGCTTAAGGCAATAATCATAGAACATGGCACCCAAGCTAGACAAAATGAAGAACTGTAGCTTCAATTCTTCAACCAACCAAGAGATTCTACAAGAGCTAAGACGACGAAGCTAAAAATGGTGTCTCTAATTTCCAACACCCTTCCTTTTTAATGATGTCAAAAGGGGGAGAAGAAAAGAAATGAAGAAAATCAAGTGCTATGGACTTCAGAGGGAGCATATGGGAGCTCAGAGAATTTTTTTTTGTTAGCATGAATATTCTTCTATTATTTAGTTCTTTTTGCATTTTGACTTTTTATCTTGGCTTATAAAATTCTTTTTATATATTATGCTTGTGCTCTGATACATATCTGTCTTAAATGCTGTTTCCTTTAAAGCTATGCTACATATCGATGCTTGCTTATGCTTAGCTAATCATATCTTGCTGATAGATTTTTGCTTCTTATCTCTTATGCGTGTGGTTTGAGTTGCTTATCCTTAGTATGCCAAGATATTTATCTCATTTATTTTTTGAGATTAACACTGAGAAGTATCCTTTAAGAGTACAAAATCGTTCTTTTGTTGTTCTGATACTCGTGTCTATCTGATGTGCTTCGATGTGTATGATGTGCTTAAATCTTTTATGAAACACATTATCTCTCTTACACATATAAGAAGGTCTTAAAAGCGCTGTATAACTTGAACAAAATTTAGTTGTGAATAGTTTCTGACAAGACCTCAGAAACTTGCCCCTACATGTTTTTGATACAACTAAGATTAGTTTGTGAGCTTCAGAACTCTCTCAAAGTGTATTGTGCTTATATGGTATATCATGTGTTATGTCTGTATCAGTGAGCTAGTTTTCACAAAAAAAATATGAGCATTTGTTTTAAGTTTCTTTTTATAAAAATTATTTTCTTTCATGCTCTGATACTTAAGAGAAAATTTTCACTACTCTAAATCAAAAGGCTCATTTATGCTTTGCTTTGATAATATTTGGGATTGATTCCTAATGAGCTTCAGAAACCTCACATGTAATATGTCGATGTATCTATATCAAGGTTTTTGAGCATCAGAAACTATATAAGCATCAGTATGCTTTCTTCTTTTGATCATTCATGCTCTATTAAAGATAGTCATATGTTTTGAGCATTAGTTTTCAAAAATTTCGTTTGATAAAGCCGTGCTGAGTAAGGTTTAATTAAGATAATAATATCACAATAATTACTTGTTTTCTTTTCAAGCATGCTTGCTTCAGAAAGTTTTTTTAACCAAATCAAGCTGGTTGTGTTAAAAGAACTTAAATGATAATATCCAATTTATTACCTCTCTGATGTATCTCAAAAAATACTCTTAGTAATTTCAGAATTTTCATAAACAACAAAATCAGTTCTGATTTAGGTTACTTAAGGCTTTAAAATGTTTGAGAACATATCCATATCATGCCTTAAGTAAAGAACTTCCTGAATGTTACAGCTTATGATGTTTTGAAAGAATAGCTTTTATCACGACATATTCAATTCTATTTCTTTCAACATCTTTTCAAAAGATTTTCTTCAAATTGGTTTGTCATCATCAAAAAGAGGGAGATTGTTAGCTCAGAACTCCTTAGAAAGCTTCATAGCAATATGTTTTGAGTGACAACAAAACCAATTTAAAGAAAATATTTTGAAGAACGACAAATGTCTTCCTTGAGTTTGTTAACATAGCATATAAGTTATTTCCGGATTGCATAGCGCGGACTTAAAGCGAGAACAATTTCACTTTGCATGTGCAAACATAATTTATCTCATATAAAGAGATTGAACTTTATAGAAGTGAATATTATATCATGCAAAGTATGCATACATGCCTTATGGATAAAAAGATATCAAGATAAGTATAAGAAACCAAGATCTGAACTTCAGAAAGTAACACGGGACTTTAGAAAGTACACATGAAATAAAGATATCCATCAAACGATGAAGTCAATGTGTTCTACTAGCTTCAATCATTACGATCACAAATCTTTCAGAATCATAAAGCTTGGATTGAAGATCTGAAGACCGAAAATTCATCAGGAACTAATTCCGTACTTAAGAAAGCTCACTTCACGTGGAGCGTTGAATGTTACTGAAAAGGAGGGAAATTTGAATTTTTTAAATTCAAATTTAAAGTCAAACCCAGTTTCAAATTGGCGAGTCATATCTTCTGCTAACTTGGTCAACAACTTCAGCTTCTAGAAGAAAAAGTTCAGAAACCACATTCAAAAAGCAAGAGTAGTTTTGAAGTAACATCAGAAACCTTAATCATACAACAGCTTTTGCAAAAGTTCTGACAAAAAAACACGCTACTCTTCTAGATTACTTTTCCAAGACACAAATAGATGATCAACACATGTCACTTGGAGATCTGATCAAGGGCAACGGTCACAATGGAAGACCGTCTATAAATAGAGATGTTGTGGTTCAATTCAAGTGATTGATGCTATACAAGAGAGGAAACTCTATGCAAATCTCACTTCATGTCCTGTAAAGTTCATCATATCATCATGTAATCAGTCTCCTTACTGGTAAAAATCTTCTCTCCACGTTCTTGAATAGTTATATGTTCTTCCTAGGAAGAGTTGTGGGAAAGAAGTCATTCAAGTTATCCAGTTTATTTATGTACATTTTAAGGAAACTTGAGTATAGGTTAGTTTGAGTGGCAACCCAAACACAAAACCTTTGTATCCTCAATCCAATAGTGATCGGTGTGAGATAGCTTGGAAAGACTAATGTAAAACTACTTGCAATGCAACAGGTAAGGTGTTCTTGCTACTCTCGATTCAACTTGGAGAGGCTGGAGAAAGACTATTCAGTTTAGCTTGGAGAAGCTGGTGAATAACTACTTTCAACATGACAGGTAAAAGTTGTCTCCTGGTCAGTTCAGTTTAGAGAGGCTGGGAAGACTACTCAGTTTAGCTTAGAGAGGCTGGTGAATAACTACTTTCAATGTGACAATAAGGGTTGTCTACTTGTCACGGGGTTAGCTTAGAGAGGGTAGTACAAGACTACTCAAGGTTCAACTTGGAGAGGCTGGTGAATAACTGCTCAAGTTGTGAAAGTAGGGGTTGTCTCCTGGTCACACGAGAGAGCTTGAGAAGGCTAATGTAAAGACTATCCATTTTCTTTCTCTAGTTTGAGAAAGATGTTTAGTGGAACCTCAATGTGTGTTGAGTCCTGGATATAGGCAGGTTTGGCCAAACAGTATAAAAACATTTGTGTCACTTCTTCTTATCTCTGATCTCCTTTACTTTCTTTATTATCCTGGATAATTTAATATTTGCTGATATATCATTTTGGCTATTCCGTTACACTTTCTATGCTTAGAAATCTACTTTCTAAAATAACTAATATGTTTTCTGTTGCACTTCAAGCTTAGTGCTTGATAGTATTTCTTTAAATGTTTCGAATGTGAAAAGGAGTAAAGCATGATTCAACCCCCCTTCTCGTGCACTTTTATACCTACATTGAGGGGTTAGCAAAAATCCTCAAAAATCTTCTCCTCCTAAAAATATGACTCATGAATACATTCAAACCCCTATAACTCTTTCCCTTCCTTCTCTTTCCCTTCTAAATCAAACTCATGAACACACCCTAAGTGTCCTATTCCGATCTCCCATATTACCTGTGTTACTTGAAACGGTAAACAAAGGATTAGAAGATTAGCAGTTCCACTTGTTGATACTTTTCCTCTGATTTTTCTAAAAATTTTCTCAATTTCAGAATCAAAAGGTAGTAAATTGCCAGCAAATAGGGAATGCCTCATACAAGGGAACAACTAGTTTTTTTTTCATGTAAAAAAATTGAAATAAAAATAAAAATTAAAAAAAATAGTGTAATAACAACTAAGCTCTAATGCCCTCCCAATGGCACCAAAATTTGAACAGAGGCTATTGCCTATCTCCTCAAATTAGAAAATAATTTATGCTAAGTTGTACCAAGAAAATGTAGTAAAAGAGCACAACCTAGGTCATCTTTCAAGAAGACTTTATCACTTAGTTGGGAAAATTGAGGGTTTAAAGAATGAGAATTAAGCAATTTAAATTAAAATATAATAGCAACAAGATAATAGCAAAAGTGAATAAGGCACTAGTGCAAGGTATTTCTAGGATTAAAAATTAATTATCATTGACCAAATATTAAATCCGTTGATAGCTATTAGTAACAAATTACTGGCAATTCTACTAGTGATCAATCGACCTCTAGAATTTGACCAATGCAAATAACTAATAAATGAGATCTCAATTTATTTGGAAATCACATTAATTTAATAAACCAATTGCTATAGCCTAACCACCAATTGGAAAGTTAATTATAATGTTCTCCCTCAAACATAAACCAATAGATCTATCAATTTAGGCTCAAAGGGTTTCCTTAAACAATGATCACCAATTTATTTATTCTGATAAAGATTATAGTAATCACCACAATAATTATAGGAACAGAAACTACAGAACGTTAAGAAAACCAATGCATTAAATATCAAATATGTAACACCCTAATATTTAACCTAACACGTTTAGGATGAGTTCAAGTTAATTATTAGTTATTACTTTTTTGTTTCAGTTCTTATCTTTTGACTTGGAAATACTTTAGTAAAAATATGGGCAATTTTTTTTTTTAACCTTTTAAAACAAAACGTGAGCCGCGTGTATAAGTAAGACCCGTCATTCGTCTATCATAACCTAAAGGAAAATAAAACTCCTCAAGGGCATGTACAAAATAAAAACACAATGGCCTTATGAACATAATCACACCATCATATATATACATATAGGTAGCATAAGCATTAACCATTCTATGACCCACACCAAACAAACCACTAAGATGGTATTATGTCTACCAACAGCGGTTGGGCCAATTTGTCCGAATAGTACGTACATAGAAACTAATAGCATCATACTAAAGCCTATCCTCCTACTACTCGTACTAAGATGCACATAAAATAGATAACCTCTAATAAAACATTAAAAGGAGGCTATCTTGTCCATGAGATAAGCACAAGTGCGCCAAGAAACCCACCATCAACACCTACTAACGACGTTCTTGAGAGGGAGAAAGGTAGCGAAACCTATGAGTAAAGTCAATGGGAGTAGCGAGACAACCCATGGGATGAACATGAGCTCCTCGACGTGGAAGGGTGGCTCCTCTACTAGCATGCTAGACTCCCCTTATGGGCTGCATCATTGTGGCCTCTCTATCCCTGCTACTCCCCACATCCCTGGGAACAATAGGAGCGAAACCGCTTGAAGAGTGTTGGAAAGGAGACTCCTCTGATGGATCTGACCATGGCTCGGTAGGTCGAGGGGTGATCAAGGTGTGCAAATCGGGAAGTCAAGGATGGTAGATGCGGCAGTGTGGCCACAAGGAGATTGCTTTGTATGTGGGGGGCACGCTTGAAAACAAAATCATCAATAAAAGGGGTAGCGGTGGAGAACCAAAAGTTGGTAACTGGGTGTGCAAAGGGACGGTCTAAGAAAATGAACAGCGGACAGCACATCGACCCATGAAATGATAAGATTGGTTGGTAGGATCGAAATGCATTTCCCGGGTGGGAGCATCAATGTAAATCACGAATGTGGTCATCGCCTTCTGAAGAGGAAATGAAAAAAAAGAGGAAATGAGAAACCTAAACATGAATCGCAAGAGGACTCTTGCCTCCAAACATGTGTTACCATCTTCGCCTTCAGGAACTTTGGGTTTCATTATGAAAACAATGGACATAAAAAGATTCATCCATTAAGTTTAAAAGTTGTTAGCCGAGGTCCATGTCTTTTAGCATGATTCTTAATGCTATGAGTACATCATACCTCATCATAAATGCATGTCAATGCCATATGAACACATATCCCAAGAATCATAATAAATCAATATGGCATAAAATACACAAGCTATCATAACTTGATCTTTCCTTTTTAATATCTTAGGTGACTTACTTTCTTGCTCTCTTCTAAGGGCCATCCTACTACTCTCTTCTCTTGAGAGTTCTAGGTTATGAGCTCATACCTAACTAGTTGTCACTAGTATAGTGCGTGATAGGGGACATAGGATCACCTTTCATAACCATTAATTCCTGGAGTCTAAAGGATCACCTCCCATAACTATTAATTCCTAAGTCTGAAGGATTCCCTTATTAGATCACCTCTCAAAATCATTAATTCCTGAGTCTAAAGGTCATCTCCACGTGTCTTATGTCACCTTTTATCTTAGCATGCTATTTAAATATGCGAACATAAGCATACAGTTATAGCCATCATTATAACTTATAGTTCAACATTTTATGTATAAGAATAAAGTTGAAACAAGAAAAGAGAATTAAATTTTAAGAAAAATTAATTTTGGTTTGATAGTTGTTAGCTACGTCGACGTATCCTCTGGTGCAATGAGGAACTCAAAGCCACGTCATTCTAAATAAAATATTTATTAATTGATTGATTTTTATTTCCTTTGAAGAGGAATTGAGAATATCAAATTGCTGACGAAAAACAGGTAAGCATCTATAGAAATTAATTTGCATCAGCATGGCAGAACACATATAGATCTATAATAATATTATAATTATAGACAAAAACAACATATATAATATTTGATCATACCGTCTTTAATCATAATAAACAACCGGCAGCATAACCTTATCATATATAACACCTAGTGCGAATAAAATAATAAAACAATTAATACTTGACACTATATCCCTTAAAGAATGCTATAATTAAAATATGCCAACATAGTAAAACAATGTTGTTACCACAAATAAATACACATCATATATGATGAATATTAATGCAAGATTGTTAAAGCTGAATTGAGCCAAATATTCAAACATCTTTATCTTTCTTGTTTTATTTTTATTTTTATTACTATTGTTATTACTATTGTCTTATTTCAACGACTCAACCAAACTAAAGAAACTACTTAACAATCAATAAAATTTTAGCCAAAACATATACTTATGCTACAATATTTTGGCTCTAAACTAAATGCACATAGGTCTTCTGCATGCTTCTCTAGTAACACTATTTTTAATTAAGACAATAGTATTAGCTTCTATCCTAGCTAAGAGGAATAGTATAATTAAAATAGCAGAATAATGATTGAAGAATTTACCCATTATTATTATGTTTTCTGCTTCCTTTTTAACTAGTTTGGACGACACTTGTATAACATAAAAGGAAAGAATCTGGATTGGGGAGCAACAGGGAATGGGGCTTGGAATGTGGGTTAGTATTGACAATAAAAAAAATCAATTAGTGAATAAAAATCATACACTACCTCATAGCCACTCAGCCAATGGTTTAGAGGTTTCATTTCATTTAGGTTTAGGGCTGGACCATACACACACACACACGAGACATTGGGTTTTCTCTTTTATACACACACAACACAGAGAGAGAAAAGAGAGAGCGGATGAGAGACGGAGGGAGCAAGGGAGTGAAATGGAAATAGAGAGACATCCACGATGCATAGAAAGGGGCCATGTGGCCAGGAGGAAGGCCGGTGGTTTCAAGGTGCTTGCCAAGTGGAGGCGGAGGCCCGCCATGGCTTGGGGCTGAAAAAGGGTACCCATTAATAGGGGAGAGAGAGGCACGTGGCAGGCGACTGACCCACCTTGGGTCACGCACGGAGAGCAAAGAGGAGCGGTGGCTTCACGGTTGGGGATCGTGTATGATAGAGGATGGTGAGGGTGAAAAGGAGGGGGAGTAAGGGGTTTCGAGGCCAACCACCACCACGATGGGAGGTGGGCAATGAGGATTGACTGTCCCAGTTCACAAGGTGCGCGAGAGGTGGCAACATAAGCGGGGAAGCGTGATGTGGAGAGGGAAGTAGGCCACCATGGTTAAAGGGCCAGCTGAGCCAAGGAGAGGCCACGACCTCCCTTCCTCATTCTCAACATTTTTGGCTTCAGGTTTTGATTTCCTTTGTTTTTATTTTGTAAGGTTTGGACTTGATCTTATATGATGTGTTTGATGCACTGTTTTTGTGCTTGCTATCATGGGTAGGTGTTAAAGCCATGGAAATGGGGTTAAAATGAGGGGTGCTAGTGGTGATAATGTTGATTGAAGGGTAGCGACAACACCAATCATGCAGGGAGAGTGATGCTGCCTCTCTTCCTTTTCATTTTCTATTTTATACTAGTGTCATTGGTTTTTCTTTTTAATTTTTTTGCTGTTGATTGTGTTTGGTTCAGGTGACTATATGATGATGGAAAGGAAGAGGAGAAGCCGCATGAAGGTAGAGCATAGGGGAACTTAGTGGCATGGCTCCCTTGGGGAAAACTGCCACTCCTTTCCTCCTACTTCTCTATTTTCTTTGTTTTATTTGTATATGGACTGTCTTGGACATTTTGATTATGTTGAAAGGTTGAACATTTGTTCTGGACTTGGTTGGTTATGATAATATAGGACTGTTGGTTTCATTTTGATTGCTGATAGGTTTGGGTCTTTGATTTTGGGGTTGTTTGTTCTGGTTTTATTTGTGATTTTGAGAATGAGAGAGCTATGGTGTATGTATGTGCATGTGTAATTTGTGATATCAAAATAAAGGAACAAAAAATTAGGTAATAACAAATAGGAGAGCACACGGGTCCTTACTTCTCTTTTTCTTCTCCTCAATTCTCTAGAATCTTACTCTTCTCCTCCATTTTGTTTATTACAAATGTATGAAAGCCTATAATCTTTGCTTCTGCGATTTTCTTTTAAAGTGAAGATGGTAATAGGAAATGAATGATCTTATTTTTTATAATCATTTATCCCATGCTTCAATCTTCCCCATCATCCTCATTCTATGGTCTTGGCAGGTGCTCATCCTTGGAGAGGGTAGGGAGTGCAAAGGATGGAGAGAAATGTTACAAAATTAGCTTCAGTACAAGTGTAATACAAGTGTTCATTTGATCACTTTAGTGTTTGGATATGTGGCTTTATGTTTGCATTATGATGCTTCCTATTATACTATAGCAAATGGTGCAAGCAAGGAGAAATATAAAATTATTCCTTTGCCATGCTTTACAATGTGCATTGTCTGCACAAGCACTTTCTTTAAATAAAGGACAGTAGAAACTAAAGGAAGAAACTTAATGCAGAATTTATGATGACGAATAAAGCTTGGAATAAAAAAAATGATGGATAGAAAATATTCATTTTGAAAAAAAAAACATCTAGATTCAGAGTCATCAAACCAAGCCAAAAAAAAAAAAAAAGTGGTTGTGTTGTGTAATAAGGTAATGAAAATAAAAACACTCAATATATGTCCCACGTATACAAGTTAGTGATTTGTACTTTTCCAAGCTATAATGCATACTCCACAAGTCGTTATAATAGAGTTTAGAATCCAAAATTAGAAGGAACAACTTGAAACTGAGAAGTTCAAGGAAAAGAAAAAGAGAGGAAATAAAATAAATTAAAACAAAACCCCTTTGAAATGAAACTGAACATCAAGGGTAAGAACAAAGCACAGACATTTATTCATTATCAAACCAGATTAAAGAGCTTAAAACCCAAACCCAAGTCATTTTCAGATTTATAGTTCTCTTAAAATAGGATGGGCTCAAAATCTCATTTTTAGAGCTCAAATATGAATCAAAAGGGTTTAGAGAGAAGCCCCTACTTTTGGATGACGACCAGGTCCGATCGTCACTTGATTTTCGTATTAAATTATCTCAAGGGCATTCTGGTAATTTTGCACAATCACAAAAAAAAAATTCAGGGCATTACAAAATATCATCCCAATCCATCCGGAAACCCTTGCACTAGTATAGAAATCTACTCCTCCATATTTGGAGGATTACAACAATGAAGATGAAAGAACCTGAAAATAATAGCAATAATCCTTGCCACAATCTCTAAAACAAAGCACCTTCACTAATGGGATCTCTAAGAGAGAGAAAAATAGAGAAAAATAATATGTAGAGAGAAATGTAGAAGGAGAAAGTGGAGAGAGAATAATAGCAGCTAAAAGTGGCATCCTAAAAGTTACTCAAAAACTAGGGTAAACATATGTGTCAATCATTTAAATACTGCTCTATAAAAATAGGTGAAAGTGGGCCCAAAAATAGATTAGTGAGCTAGTATCCCATCATCACATGAGTGCTTCATGATGAGGCCAAAAACTTGATATTTGTTACTTTGCTAGCGCTTAGCGCTAAATGAGCACTGGAGTACTCACCTGAATGTGAGCTTTCACGTTTTTTCTTCCTTTTTCTCCAGCTTCATCCCAATAGTTTTCAGGTTCTTGACATTTTGCACTTAATCCAAAACTTTTATGCTCAAAACCATACTCAAAGAGATAAGTCAAATGCAACAGGGTGTAATTACAAATTATTCCAAAATCATTGTCAAAGTCAATAATTCTATTAAAATCACACAATAAGGAATAAATTAAAATACTAATTAATCACATATAACTCAGTAAAACTCATGCAAAAAGCTAAGATTTGATAGCAAAATAAGTGGCATAAATGCCCTTTATCAACGTGCACCCATGATGAGTTTAGTTATGTTATGGTTGTGCTTAGCTCTTTGAATTATTGTATGCTCAACCTCTAATGATGGTCTCAGGACATTTATTATGTTATTATACTTATGGAATGCCTCCATATTAATATTATTATATGTATATGATATTTTCAGTTCATGTTATGCATTGATGATGTTCTCAGTTTATGATATATGCTATTGTGATATTTGCATGTATATTATGTGATGGTTGGTTGAAAATATGTTGATGAGATGTACTATTGTTTCGTATTATATGATGAATTCTATGTGCTATACCTTATACATGAATGGTTCATAGTTTGGTTTTTCAATAAAAAAATGGTCATATTTCCCATAAAACTATTTTCAAAGTTTGAAATCAAATAAAGTTCTAAGACAAAAATAGTAAGATCTAATGATTAACCATTATGCATCCTAGGCATATTGTGTTGAAAGTTAAGGTGTTACATTTTGGCATCAAAGTAGTTGGGTTCTCAGGAGCCTGGCAATTGGAGTAGCTATACTTCTTAAGCATATTACGTTAGATATGTCATATTTAGAGTCTCATATTTATGATAGATGTAGGATAAGATATACATGGCTTGTGTAGGCATGTGCGATGAAGGCCTCGCCTCCTCAAATTAAAAATTTATTTTAATACTAAGTTGCACCAAAAATATAGTAAAGGGCACAACCTAGGTCGTCTCTCAAAGAGGTTTCAATACTTAGTTGGGAAATTGGGGGTTTTGAAGAATAAGTTTTAAAGCAATTAAATTTAAAAGATAATAGCAACGAATAAAGAAGGCACTAGTGCAAGGTATTCCTAGAATTGAAATTAATTATCATTGACCAAATATTGAATCCATTAACGGCTATTAGTAATTAATTACTGGCAATTATACTAGCGATCAATCGATCCCTAGAATTTGATCAATGCAAATAACTAATGAATGAGATCTCAATTTATTAGAAATCACATTGATTTAATGAATCAATTACTATCGCCTAACTGCCAATCAGAAAATTAATTCTAATTTTCTCTCAAACATAAACCAATAGAAGGTTTCCCTAAACAACGATCTCCAATTTGGTTATCCCAATAAAGTTTATAACAATCACCACAATAATTATAAGAATAGAAACTGTAAAATATTAAGAAAACCAATGAATTTAATATTAAAAAGGGTCTCAAACATCATTCCAATTCATTCAAAAACCCTTACAGAAATCTACTCCTCCATCTCTGGAGGATTACAACAATGAATCTAAGAGTGTACCTAAAAATAGTAGCAACAATCCTTGCTATAATCCACAAGAATAAGCAAATTCACCTATGGAATCCCTAAAAGAGAGAAGAATAGAGAAGGAAAAGAAAGAGATGTAGAAAGAGAATAATAGCAACTAATCCTAGCAACCTAACTAGTCAAAAACGAAGGTAAACATCTGTGTCAATCATTTATATATTGCTCTTTAAAATAGACCAAATTGGGGCCCAAAAACAAATTAATGATCTGTCAATCTACTATTGCACTAGCGCTATGCTCAACAAAATGTTGAGTCCCAAAATTTCATGGTTGTTGCTCTGCCGAGCGCTGCGCTCACCTAAAAGTGAACTAGAGTGAACTTCCACGATTTTCTTTCTTTTTCGCTCCAAGCTTTTTCCAGAAGTTTCTAGCCTTACTTTTGACACCTTATACTTGATCCAAAGCTCTTTTGCACTAAACCAAGCTCAAAAAGACAAGTCAAATGCAACATGGTGTAATTACAAATTATTCCCAAAATCAATGCAATAATTAGTGATTCTATCAAAAATACACAATGAGAAATAAATCAAAATCCTAATTAATTGCATCAATAACACAATAAAACTCATATAAAAAGCTAAGGTTTAGAAGCAAGATAAATGGCATAAATGCCTCTTATCAATGTGCTATGGTAACTAGATTATATAGCACGAGTATTGAGCCTGAACACCACAATGTTTATTGTTTGGTGTGCTTAGGGACTAATGGCACCACCAAGCGAAATAGGTCTCGGAGGACACGGAACGACTCTAAGCGGGAAGACATCACAGGCACTCTTTGAGAAATAACAAGGGCCATGTAGCATTTGGTCGACTGCATGGATGTCCAATATGAAGCAAGACTTAGAGTGGATGGGAATTTTACTTCCGTTAATTTGGAGATCAGGAAACTTGCTACCCTGGTCAACAAACATCGCATCAGAAAGGATAGTAACAAGAAGTTGTCAGGAGCTAGAGCTAGAGCATACAAAAGGAAGGTAACACCTCAAAGAAGCACTAAGAGCATAAGAGGACCTTCAGCAAGGAAGATCAAGTAGTTCAATAGGGAAGGAACCTTAGAAGGACCCAGTCATTTCATCTAAGGCCACACCTGCTACTAATTGCCCAAAATATGGTAAGAATCATGGCGGTCATCATTTTAGCTGGTAAGGGAGTATGCTTAAGGTGTGGCAAACCTAGCCACATGATTTGGGACAACGTAAAGTCTCTAAGTTAACTGCTTCCTCTAAAGCCTATTACAATGGTTAAGTCTTCACAATCAATGCCAAGGATGCCTCTGCCTTCAGCGATCCCACTCAAGGAAAGGATAAGATAAATAGTAGAATTTTAGGTTGTGCCTATTGATTCTGGAACAATGCATTTACTCATATCTATGATCATGCAGAATCCCTATGACTTCTTTCAATCATGCCCCTTTGATTTTATGGCCTTCTTGCATTTGTCTACACTTGAGTCATCTGGTGAACTGTTTGGTCTAATTCCCATTGGTAAACTTGTTAATGGTACCACTATTGCCTGAGTTTGTATCTTCATATATGTTACATGTCTCCTCTTTCTTGTTCCACTTTTGTACTTGTAGTTAGTTTTGGAAATGATTTTGTGAATGTTTGGCTTTAGCTCAACTATGCCCAGTTGATTGCCCCTTGGAGCTAATTAACCCTGTTTGTTTTTGAAAACCTTTGAACTAGCAATGCTTGTCATTCTTTTCAAAATTCTTTTAGGATGAAATGTGCTATTCCTTTTTGAATTATCACCTTATTTGAGTTTACATTTTTGCATTGATGACAAGTTTATTGTTTCTTATTCAATTTTCTCATCCATTATGGCCTTCTTGTTAATTTGTAGTAGTTGGGCTTGTGGTCAACCATGTTTAGTTAGATTGTTTTGTTATAATTGTTATTTCTCCTCTAGAAACTATTGAGTCTATAAGTTGTTTTTGAGCTATGATGTGTTAGATTGAGGGTTTGGAGGCCAAGGATAGGTTACCCTTTTAGTAAGTAAAGATGAATTTGAACAGGTGTTGGATGAGGGTTTATGATGAGAAAGTATTCCAAAGTTTCCCAGGGTTGGATGTCAGAATTTTTTCTTAAGAGAAAGATTAAGTCACCCATAGGTTGGATGCTTGAGGAGTGATCTATATACGTAGCCCTCATAGGATGCCACCATTTGAGATAATAGTTTGAAATTTGGCTAGAGGATTGTTGGAAAATAGAAAATGAGGTTAGTTATGGATTATAGGCAATTTTGCTTAAGAATGATTATCTTATGGATTAGCAGCGTGGTATAGTCATGTTCTTGAAGGTAGATCTAAGGTATGTTAGTAGACCATAGTGAGCGAAACCCCCTTTATTCATGGTTTCTCAAGAAAGAAAATAGTTCCCAAGAGTTGAAAGCCTAAGTTGATCACACACTATGTGTTAGTTTACCTGACATTGTTGAGCTATTTAATGATTTTAGTGATACCTTGAGAGTGGCTTAGGCAGTGAATTAGTGAAACATAGCAATGTCGCAAAGTAGATAACTAAGCTTTTGGTTGATCAAGAGAGGAAAGAATTGGTGAAACATAGGAATGTCACAAAGTAGATAAGTAAGCTTTTGGTTGATCAAGAAAGGAGATTAAGAACTAGAAGACCTTAGGTTTGTTGTAAACCTTTGGAAATCCCGAGATAGAAATCAAGAAAGAATGAGGAATGAGGCCCTTACGCGTAAAGTATATAGGAAAGTTATGGGAATCAAAGGAGAAAAGATTTTAGAGCTCCATGAAGGAGAACATGTGTTCCTAGAAATCACCCATACCACAACAAGCCATGAGCGTCAAGAAGTTAAGTCTTGGATTTCCTTAATCCTTTCCAAATCAAGAAAGAATCAAGCTAGTTGTCTATCAAATGGTCTTGACCCTAGATCTACAAGCCTTCAATGATATCTTTCATGTGTCTCAGTTAGGAAGTATGATTTTGATCCTAATCATGTCTTAAGCCAGAGCAAGCACAATTAAGAGAGGACTTGACCCCTGCCAATAGTTCGTGAATGGAGACATAACACAGCTAAGGAAATCAAGATAGTATAAATGGAGAGAGTGACATGGACTAATAGAAACACGAAAGAGCTAGAGCCAAGAATAAGACAATGAAGCCTATTTTGCTTGTAGTCAACTAATTTCAATGATGAAATTCTTTTTAAGGAGGTAACGTAATGCCCTGATTTTCCTTTTGTGCAAAATGACCAAATGCCCATGAGGTCAATTTTGCATGAAATTGGGACGGATAGCCATGGTCATCTTCAAATGGTTAGTTTAATGTTCGAAGGGAATTATATGCATTTTGTATAGTGATTGGTGTGAAAATCATAATTCCGATTTTTCTTTGTATAAAATTATTAAAATGCCCTTAAAGTAATTTAATGCGGAATCAAATGACAACGAGACCTAGTCATCACTTGGGAGTTAAATATGATAATTGAAGGGGATATATGATGATTGGAAAATTTTTGGTGAAATTTGATAAGATATTCCTTTCTGCCCTACTTAGTGCTAATTAAGCTTAGTTAAGATAATTATGGACATATAGGTAATATTAGACTGAAATTAAAGATTAATTATCTTTATTAATCAATTTTCGACCAAGATTATTAATTCAATTTTGAGTTGATTGAGGCCTCTTAATCATGCTTAATCTCAT
The DNA here is from genome assembly GCA_030441495.1 of Dalbergia oliveri. NCBI lineage: Eukaryota > Viridiplantae > Streptophyta > Magnoliopsida > Fabales > Fabaceae > Dalbergia > Dalbergia oliveri. The sequence goes on along the minus strand of JAMLFY010000005.1, from coordinate 5,224,070 downwards.
CCTTAATCAAGATTAGTGAGAAAATTACAAAAAGTGCTTCATTAGATAATAAGGTAAAAATAGGAGACAAAGTTACTTTTTGACCTTTCTTTTCCCCTAACTTGTAGGCATGGTGTTTCTTTTGAAATTCAAAGTAATAATGTTATAATATATGGAGGCAAGATATTTAATTTAATAATCATGTGATAATTATTTTTATCCTACAAAATTATTCAAATTCTCTTACAATTCATTTTTATTCTATAATCCTAAACATGATATTTTAATATACGAAGAGAGATATTTTATTTCAAGCTTGTAGAATAAGTTTATTCTTTGAAATTCAAAATTATTATATATTACTAAAAGCAATGAGATAAGTATGCTTTTGTAAGAATATTTTTCCTAAAATTTAGGAAATATGTCACATTTAACTTTCATAAAACATATAAAATATTATTTTGAGGGAGAATGAATTTTTAATGCAAATATGATAATTTCTCATGTCTTACGAGTCATTTAAATTTCTTTTATAATTATTTTTATATCACACAAAATTATTCTAGTCATTTTAAACTTATTTTTAATCCTTCAAAATTACACCACAACCATAATTTCTACACACAAAAATACAAAAAAGAAATCCTACCTAACCCTTCCCTAGCCATGGCCCACACAACACATGCACACCCTCATTTATGTTTTTGAAACAAGCATACTTACCCGCGCTCTTACGCATACACTTATTCTCTCCATTCACTTTTTTTGTCACAATTTGAGTATCAAGTTTTTGCAAAAATTCTCTTCATTCTCTCTACTGCAAACACTTCTTTCTCCTCCACCAAAACACTAATTTTGTTAATAAATTAAAGCTCCAAGCTTCAAACAAACACACACTGACCATAAATCATCCCACAAATACTCGACCTTCACCCTCCACCAATCAACCCACCACAAAACTTCTCCTTCCTCCCCATTCTCTCTTGGCCAAAGCCATATAGACCCAAGAGAAGTTTTTTTTTTTCTTCTCTTTTCCTTGCAAGCACAAGCCTTTTCACCTCTTGAGCAAGAAACCATCACTTGGTAGGGATTTTTGTTATGCTTTATTTACATTTCCTCTTCTTTTCTTTTTGGTTTTGATCATGTATCAAACCTATGGCTCGATAATGATCGTTCTTGATGATGATTGTAAGACCATTATGTTTAAGGCCTCTAAAGATTGAAGCTTGATCTTTTTTTGTTTCAAAAAGGAGAAATAATGCACATTTTCTTCATTTATTTATTTCTGGTTTCATATATGAGTTTGATGATGAGTCTATGTGAACAAGTTCTTAAAACAATAAAAAGAGAGAATCTAAAGCTTGATCATGCCCTCTTGAGGGCAAAAGTTCATGTGTTTTGCATTTTTATGAAAAGACTTTATTTTTGGCAACTTGAAGAGTTAAAGTTCCACACTTTTTGATGTTTTTGTTTTTTAAAGCTTTAATATCAAATTTAATTGGTTAAAAATGTTTATTGGAAGTTTAGTCACAATTCTAAGTATCTATAAGGATTTTTTGTTTGGTAAAGTTTGAGTCTTTTTACACGAAAGTGTTGTTTATGTGATTATTATTTTATTTTGGCCTCAAGGTTACATTTTTGTTAAGAAAAATGAGTTTTCACAAAATGGAAATGATGATGATATTACTGATTTGAAGGGCTCATGGGTATGGAAAATATTGGTCTTGTTGTTTTAATCTATTAGTGAGTCTAAGTTAGTATCTTGAATGTTTTAAGCATGAGACATAAAATCTTGTGCTTTCCTTAATGTTTGGGTATATATTTCAGCCATACATAAAATATTGTGGTTTCCTATATGTTTTAAGCATAAGACATAAAATTTGATGCTTTTATAGTATGTAATTATATGTTTGGAATGTTGTATAAGGTATTGAGCATTCACGATATGGTATGATGCATCAATAACATTAAGATTCATAGTAAAAGACACAGGCCTTAGCTAATGGTTTGTGGAACATGTGTACAATAAGTTTCTCACTCCTCTCTTTCTTTTCATCTTTGTCTTCAGGCAAGGTTGATGGTGATGTTTGTGACCTTCCTTGAGATGCTGGCATGAGAGTTTCATTATGGTTCGAATCGGAGTGGCAGAGAAAGTAGGGAGATATATAGTCCTTCCTATTTGTAGTCACTTAGCGGTTGTCTCATCTTTATCCACATTTGCAAATTAGTCCTTTGATCGACATGTACCCACGATGAGTTTAGTTATGTTATAGTTGTGCTTAGCTCTTTGAATTATTGTATGCTCAACCTCTAATGGTGGGCTCGGTACATTTATTATGTTATTATACCTATGGAATGCCTCCATATTATTATTATTATATAATATGATATTTTCAGTTTATGTTATGCGATGATGGTGTTCTCAATTTATGATATGCACTACTATGATATTTGCATGTATATTATGTGATGGTTGGTTGAAAGTACGTCAATAAGATGTATTATTATTTCATATTATATGAACGAATACTTATGCACTATACCTATATGCGAATTGTTAAAATTTGGTCTTTCAATAAAAAAATGGTCATATTTTCCGTAAACATATTTTCAATGTTTGAAGTCCAGGAATGTTCTAAGACGAAAAGAGTAACATCTAACAATTTACCATTATGCGTCCTAGGCTTACATATTGTGTTGAAAGTTAAGGTGTTACAAATGCAATATGGTGTGAATCAAAGTTGAATATGCGTAAATCTTTTTAAATTTGACACAAAACATAATGAAATTTGATGTGAATCAATACCAAATATGAACATAATCTTTTTGAACCTTTTACTTTTTTCCATTAAAAAAAAAATTTTGCCCATTTTTGTGATCTGAATAGAACACTAATAGAATTTGAACAAAATGCAAAAAACAATACGCAAACAAAACAAAAATAGAAAAATGAGAAAAACACAAAGGCCAGCAAAAATAGATAAATATGAATTTGTCCTCAATCTTGCTACTAATGTCAAATGATGTAGAACCTCAAGGATATAAATATCCTGAAACCCTAGACACATAGTTTGTGAGAAATAAGATTTAGGATGAACCTTCCCTCCTAAACCCCTAAGAAACTTGTTCATAAAACTTAGATAATAGGGATAAAGATTCAAGAAACTGGTTGAATATCACTAAGGATGTACCTTAGGTGATTTCTTTCAACTTCTTGATGCAATAAGAAAAGTAAATCACTCATCTCACTTAAAGTAGAGATAGAATGTTCTCTTGAAGAAAACAACTCAAAATTTGTGTATATTGATCAAAGTTGTGGTAGTAGTTGTAAAGTTAGGTATTTATATCTCTTACAGCAGGTTAAAATAAGCCTACATATCTAAAATAGGCTCAATAAGAACATAAAAGGTAAAAAAGAATAAAAGTCTTAAACATAAGTGAACAGAATTCTTAAACAAAAATTGGCCTAGTATTAAATTAATGCATTTTATTGCTAATCTGCTGCAATTATCAGAGTTTTGGGATGCCCACTTTCAATGTTGTTTGGCCCATTTAGCTTTGTTTTCTCTTCATTGGCCTATTATTGATGCATCTTTTTCACAATTAACTTAGCTAAATTTCCAATGTCTTCTTTCAGCCTCTTTGCTCTTGCCTTGTTATAGGTCTCATAGCATGTTGGAAACCCTATCTTTCCCTCTAGTGTTAGAATGTCCAAAATTACTCTCTGAACTCATATAAGTTTTAACTTTAGGGCAGAAACCCTATCGGTTCTCATTTATTTTTCTTAGTGTTGTAAGAAAAGTTTTTAAATTAGTGTATTTTTTTTAAATTTTACCTTTTCTTATTTTAATTTTGTTTATGTGTTGTTTAAATTTCTCAACTTCTCCTCTTTATTTATATATTTTCTTTTTTTTATATACATTTCTTTTGACTTCCATTTTGTAGATGAGTATTCAATCAATAAATGCCTTCGAGTTTCTGATCTTTGAAAGGGATGTTGATACGTGTCAGCCACGCAAAAGAGTTTTTATTTTCATTTTCTTTTTATTTATTTTGCTTTATTAACTCTTGTGTTTTTCTTTATTTCTACTATTACATTGTCATTGTCGTCGTCATCATCATCATCCTTGTTTGCATCCTACGTATGTCAATCTAAGAATTTATTTGATTTTTTGAGAAATTGAAATAAAAAAAGGGTTTTGTGTGATGTTTGAATTGTTGAGGAATGTTCGATTGAGTTTTTAAGTGCTTAGGGGAGGCTTACCTGAGCTTTGGTTGTTGTTAAATCCCTGCCAATTATTAAAACAATTTTTCCATACCCTATTAAGACAAAATCTTAGTGTGCACTAGCGGTAAGTGCTTCATGTTGACTGTTGAGCAATAATCCAGTTTCTACCTCCACACCACAATGATAAATCACAATTCTAGCAAAATAGCAACTTGACTAGTTACATCTTATTCAAACAAGGTTCAACATCATGGGACAAAGTCATTATATAGGAACTTATCATAAAACAAAGAAACATCAGGAAATGCAGATTCCAACAAACTGAAGATGCAAAGCAAATTACATTCCCATGCTAATTTTTATTCTGAGTTCAATTATTAAGGCCTCCATCGAAGTGTTCTATAATTTTTCCCTCCATGATATTCATACACGAAATCAAGTTGAGGGATAATCCTATAAAGTAGGTCATCCACATGCTTGGAATACCACAACCTCCAACTTTTGCAGAAAATAATCGGAAGGATGACAAGTCCAAGGCCAAAGGTGAATCCTAGCTCTGCACTTAAGAAATTCCACTCGACTAAATTTAGTGGTTCAGATGGTGATGGTGGAGTACCCAAGTCCCTGCAATTGTTTGTGAGTGGAGGTCCACATAACCCCTCATTACCTATAAAGGAATCTGCTTCAAAAGACTGAATTTGAGTACCTGTTGGGATTTTTCCCACCAAATGGTTATAGGAGAGATTCAAAACCGAAAGGAAGGACAAACTTGCGATTTCACCTGGAATTTCTCCATTTAGAGAGTTATGCGACAGGTCTAAGGATTCAAGTTGTGTCAAGTTTCCTAAAGATGATGGGATTTGACTCGAGAAAGCATTATGAGACATGTTAAGATTATTTAGTATTCTGAAATGCATGAGCTCTTTTGGTATTGGACCTTCAAAATGGTTGGATGAGAAATCCAAGGAAGTGAAGACTCTCAGAATCTTGATGAACTTCATTTGCAAACCTTTGTTGACAACTGTAACGGAATCCAAGTATCGAATTCCTAATTCATCCTCAACATTGACGAAGTAAGAAAATATGCATGCCGCAACAGAAAAAGGTTCATCTGCTGTGATTTTGAATAATATCCTCACAAGGGGATTTCCGAAAAGAGGGAGCAAATCATTGTGATGTATAGAATCATGGTTATCAAACATGTCAAAATATAAGATGCCACTCTTTTCTCGACCTTCATATTCATTACCCATCATTGCTATCCAGCTTTTCAACAGTGATCCCGGCAATGAGCCAGTGAAGTCATTGGAGGCTAGGTCAACAATATGAAGCATCTCCCAATTTCTTGTGTTTTGTGGGCAACCAATGGAACCATGGAGCTTGTTAGACCTTAAAATCAACACTCGCAGGGTGGAAATGTTCCTTAAGAAGCATGGAAATGCATCACTCAAAAGATTGTTTCCAAGGTTTAAGACTTCTAGCCTTTGACAGTAAGCTACAGATTTTGGGATGGTGCCACTCAAAAAATTTCCATTGAGATCAAGGAACCTTAGGTTACAAGAACTAGAGATTGTGTCAGAAATATAACCAGTGAGTGTGTTTCCAGCAAGATTTACTACCTTGAGTGTGCTACTCATTCTTGTCAAACACCCGGGAATGAAGCCATTGAAGCTATTCTTAGAAAGATCAAGCTTTTGAAGGAAAGAAAGATTGCAAAATGATTCAAGGATTTTTCCATGGAAGTTATTGTTGGATAGGGAGAGGATATAAAGAAAAGGCATATAGCTATCAATGGTAGGTGGGACAAAGTTGAATTTATTGTTTGAGTAATCCAAATAGATAGCATAATTGCTGACAATGGAATTGGCCCACTAAGTTGATTGGAATGAAGATCAACGACAAATAGAGTAGAATTGTGATTTGCAAAAGGTCCTTCCAAACCTGTAAGAAAATTGTTGGAAAGATTAAAGTAAACCAAAGAATCAAATCTCCAAACCCAGTTGGGTGTAATTCCTTGAATCTGATTGTTAGATAAATCCAGAGCAATTAATTGGGATTGATTTCTCAAGAAACTTGGGAATTCCATCAACTTGCAAGAACCCAACAATAGGTATCTAAGGCTAGGAAAGGATGAAAGGCCATGCTCATTGTTGATATTTCCATCAACTGACAAGTTATTGTGTGACAGGCCTAATGTATGTAAATCTTGCAACATCCAAATTGTTTCTAGCCGTACAGTACCATTGAATTTATTTGAGGAAAGTTGAAGGAAGCGAAGTCCTCCAAGTTGAAAAAGAGAATGAGGAATAGGCCCTCGTAAATTATTGCTACTCAAATCAATGAATTGCAATATGGAAGAAGATGCATTTGGGAATTCTTCCAATAGGCCATCAAAGCCATTATTAGAAAGTCTAGCTTCTTGTAGAGATGGAAGTGTGAACAGAGAGGAAGGGACTCTACCATTGAGGGAGTTATCTCCTAAACTAATGTAGTGGAGATTTACAAGGCCGTCAAAATAACCAGATGGAAGTGCTCCTGTCAAATCATTGTGAAAAAGACATAGAGTTCCAAGGTTCTTAGACATATTGAATTTTGGAAGAGGGCCAGTGAAGTAGTTGTATGACAAGTCTACGTAAACAAGTTTGGTGAGTTCTGACAATGAATTAGGGAGTGTTCCATTGAACTGGCAATGAGCTAGATCTATAGTAGACAACTGTTTCAGATTTGAAATATCACCTGGTAACTGACCAGACACATTTGTGTTGCTGAGATTTAAGGTGTCAAGAGATCCATCTTGTTGGAAGTTTGGCAAGGAACCAAGGAGACCTTGATTATCTGATATGTCAAGGACCTTTAGTGCTCGTATTTGGAAGATACTCTTTGGAAAAACATCACGCAACTCGCAGCTACTAAGCTCCAGGATGGTCAAATTGGAGAAGTTTCCAAAGAATTCTGGCACTGCACTCAACAAGCTATTTTGGTTCAGTCGAATAACTGAAAGGGATTGAAGCTTTGCTAGTGTAGGATCAATTGGCCCTGATAAGTTGCAGCATGACATGCTCAAAATCTGTAGATTTTGCAGCGAAGATAGGGCACCACACCACTCCTTTCCCACGGCAGATACCATTACACCATCCAGATACAGTTCTGTGATTTGTGTAAGGTTTTGTATAAGCATTCTTACATTTGGATTTCCAAGTTTTAGAGGCCGATCTGAGGTGAAATGGGTAGACAAATCAAGGATAGCCAATTTTGTAAGTTGAGAAACCTCAGTTGGAATCTGCCCCTCAAAACCTGCATTTGACAAATTCAAGTACATCAAATTCTTTAGCTTATCAAATTTGGAAGGCATCAAAGAACTGAAACCGTTGTAAGCCAAATTCAGATTCTGCAAATACTGCAGGTCAAAGAGACTAGAATTTTCTAGCCCTCCGGAAATAGATTCCTCACTCAAGTCAAGACCAATTACACCTCCATCATTGCATGCTACTCCATTCCATTGACAACAATCATCAGTTTGATTCCAATGAATCAATTTTCTGGATTTGGCCAGGTCGAATACAAGGTTGTCCTTCAAATGGAGCAACAAGAATCGTTGATGGATAGGACAGTAGCTGCTTGCTACATGAATGTTTAAACTCAAGTTTATCAAACAAAAGGGAAAAAAGAAAGGCAAGAAGACTAGATGATTTCTCATTGAGGATGATTATTGGATACACACTCTTGTGAGTTGTGAGTGGGGGTTAAGAAGGTGAGAAATTTATAATGGTTTAGCTTAGAACCTATGAAGCATGGGTAGTTCATTTTTACAAAAGTACCCATATCAGATACTTTTAAGTATGGGTACGTGTTGGTACAAGTAGATACGCACGTACCTGATCACTCTATTTTTTGAAAAAAAGAATTGGATACGGTAGAATACCTCCATAGTACACATACCTAAATTTGAATATGTCAGTTTAATAAGTTTTTGCATTCTTTTAGTATTTTTTCCTTTTTTTCTTTTTCTAATTCCAATGAACCCTAGCCTTTCTCCTTCATAAATTTATTATTTTAAAAAAATAGAATATAATATTAAATAATTTTGACTTGTTTTATATTCAAATTTTAGTTTTTATCATATGAAAATTATAAAATTTTAATATTTATATATGTATATATATAGATATACCCATACTCATTTTTATATCTCATATCCGTATCGATGTCATACCCATATCTATGCAATATAGCTCAGAACACTCTCCTCTTATGGTCGGACTTGGTCATCTAAGTCCTGATAGTAATGAGTTAATTCCTCAGCTATTTCGCTGTCTTATCATCAAATCCCCGAAATTCATTCTGCCTATTTCGTGATGGAGACATCCATCAAAAAATTTTGAATGTCACTCACCCTTTCGTGACCGAGTAAACGATTTTGTTCAAAACGACAATTACAAACAGGATTTTGCTCCCAAAAGGTGGTGACACAGATAACTATATTCCTTTGTTTGCTTTAGCGTTACCGCCAAAAATACGTCACCTATCAAGCATAACCTCGTCATATACAAACTCTGTAGGTTGATTGACATAGCAAAAGCTTAGCTTATAGGTTACGTCTAGAAGATTTGCGCAACGCGTCAGAAAATAAAAATTTAATATAAAAGATGACTGAAGACTTGATTATTGGAACATCGATCGGTCCAGCACGGATTGAAATAGAAGCCGGTTCGACAGGAAGCATTTGAACACGCAGTACAACTTTTAAGTTTTAAGCGCACGCAGCATAGTGGGAGCACCGTGCACATTAGATCACTCGCCAACTCATACACGCTATATTGGGTTTAGCTAATTGCAGTATTTGTCTTGTTCTAAAATGCTAGTTGAATATGAAATTGGGAGATCAATTATTATATACATGGAACTCAGTTAGATGGTTCAAACTTGATTATGCAATGTAACCAAAAAAACTTGATTATGCAATGCAAGCTGTTGGGTTTAAATACTCTTGAGATAATTCACAGTGGCAAACAAATTTTACTCTTTTTCGAAATAAAGAATTCAAGCTACAGGAATCGCATAATTTTACGTGGAACGCGCATTTCGTCAAAATTTTTGCTTAACATGCAACTGATACGCGTTCAGCGTTGCTACTTGATTTTTTTGGTGCTATTCTACTTGTTAGTTTAAAGATGCAATAAGAGTTTTGTTATATTCTCGTATCAATCTTCCTCTAAATCCTTCTACTATTAAATTATCTTAAAAACTTAAAAAGTAAATAATACTTACTTTATTTGGTATGTAAAAAAAATTTATAAGTATGTTTAGTGGAAGGATTTAGAATTATCCATGCAATAATGATATTGGTACTAACACCAATTGTTGAATGGACAAAGAGCTTTAGACTAAGTCTTGTCCCCATAATTTCTGTCTCATCGGATTTATTCTCATAAGTTTTCCTTAGATTTCCAATTTACAATAATTCGTGATCGATTCGTCAAAAAGTTTTCTACACTGAATGTCAGCACTCACTGAAATTACACATTTTTCTATCCCGTGTTAGACGCTTGTCTTCTCCTTTTTCTGCTGCAAACTTCACCATTGTCTACGTAAAAATGTTTTTCTAATATCCAAAATGGGTGTTGGGAACCAGGATTCTATTACCATTAAATATGATGATAATCCAATTATTCTCACTCATCAGTCACATCTAATAATGATTCACTTTTGAGTGTTAAAATAATTGTTGAACGTCTACCAACGTGCTTGGAAATTGAGACTTGTCATCCTAAGTAAACTTAAAAGTAAGCCTTCAAATTAGTCTAGGATAATATCAATTATGAAAAATTTGGTCCCTAATAAAAATAAAAGGAAATAGTACAAACCACTGTTGAGGTTTGGCTAAATTATAACAAGTAAAAGTAATAAAATTTTACACTTGAAGTCCTACTCATCCTTTAAAATCAAAACCCACAAACATATTTTAGATTTGATATGCTTGATATATAAAGTCTAATAGGATAAGTTTGGTAGTATTAGGCTTGTTAAAATTTTAATATTATATAATGTTTGACGTGGCATTGTATAAGATGTTACATAATACGATATACAAGTATCCTCTCACTATTACAAATAATTCTATTCTTCAACAAATATTTAGCCAAAAAGTAAAATTATAATAAAATAAAACATTTTATTAATTAATTATTTATAAATTAAATAATAAATATTATTATTTAAATATTTATTATTTGTGTTTATAGTTATTATACATCATTATTAATTTTTATTATCCAAAATTATAATTTAAATTGATGTAATTTATTATTTACTTTAATTTTAAGAATTATTTAATAATTTAATGAAATATAAAAGTTAAAGAATATATAGTACTTTATTTTTGAAATGTTTTAATATTTTCAACTTGTATTTTTCATCCTAAACTATATAAAAATAGAAAATTATATTAAAATATTAATTTTTTTAGTTATTTAAATTCTATAGGGTGGAGTGCAATTTAACCAATCTCAAAGGTGGTTTGTGCTATTTACTTTAAAAATAAATGGTCAAATTACAATCATCATCCAAAGATTTGTCGAAATTTAATCCAGTGTTAGTAGCTAGTTAAGCTATTTAAATATTTAGTCAATGGTTAAACTTAGCTTAGTAGTGTGTATGAAGACGATTTTGTGGACAAAAGCAATATCAACATATATGTGAGTTCTCGATTCAAGAGGATTAGTCATTGCTTTGTGTAGTGGATACATAAAAAAATAAAAAATAAATAAACAATCAATTCATACTATTTGTTTATTCATCTAATCCCAACTATATCATGTAAAAAGACCATAATATGAGAGATTGAATGTTAAAATTAACTAGAATGATCGTAAAAGGGCGTGGATCCATATCTTTGCCTTTAACCTGGCAAAGAAAGAAACAGAATGAAAAAATGTTTAACTGTCTCAATGGGCAACAACACCTATAATTATATGGTTAGGAGCAAGCAAGGTGATCAAACTTTAGAGTTTAAGTAAACTAGACATTTTTTTCTTTTTCTTTTCTATTTAAAAATTTTGAAAGTTTCAAAGTTACACTCCACACCCTCTATACCTATTTCGACTGAGTAGCTCTATGCATATTTTGTCTTCTTGCACCCTCATTTAGGTGGATCGTAGGTGGCTGTTTTGAGGGTATAAAAATATAATTTCTGATTGTAATATATGGAGATGGAGAAATTAGTTTCTAGTCATTTACAACCTATAAATTAATAGGTAATCATGATTGACAGCTCACTCATTCTCATTCCCATCTCAGTCATCTTGTTTATCCCCACTTTTATCCCTATAAGTAACATTAAGATTTGATTTTAATTGTAAATTTATTAATAATAAAGAAAATATCTTTATGTCAAGAACATAAAAAAAGGGAAATCAAGCAATTAGGAAGCAATAATATTATCCAAATAAAAATTGAAAAACGTGGGTTTAGAATTAATAATTTCGCATGAAAAAAATGTTTTAAGCAATAAGCATTATTGCCAATGGGAATAGCGGCGGCAATAAGGATGGAGATAGAGATAGAGACAGATAGAGATTGGGAGTGAATGTCAAGAAGCGGGGTGGGGATAATGATTTAATGATTAATTTGCCAATTATAAGTGATTAAGGATTAATATATCTATATATTGCAATTGCTAGAGACCTTTAGGATTAATTAAATTTTTATCAGAGACCAAGCAGTCCATATATAAAGGACTTTGTTAAGGATAAATTTTGAGGCTTTACTCCTTAAATAATTATTTCCATTAGATTAGGGGTGGAAATATGGCATGATTTGCCAGGAACTTATACTTTAGCTTAGGCTAATCTAATAAGAAAATTGCTCAATGGTATGACAAAAATGACACGGAATAATCTTACCGTGATTGCGGAGCTTGGAAAGTTATTTTAGAGGGGCCAAAAAACAGTATAATATGTAAATGAGATTGGGACAGTTAGATTAAAATAAAGTTTAATTTTAATGTAATAATTAGGTTGTGAAAATAAAAGGACATTAAATCAGATTAGATAAAGGTTTAGAGGTTTAAAGGTTTACCGATTTAATGGAGTATAGTAAAAAAAATATATTTATATAATATAAATATATTATTAATTATATATACTATAAAATTATACAATACAGAATAAATAAAAACTATTAAATACTATAACCTTATGTCATTATTAGTAGTCTAATATCCTTTCAGCTTTTTTAGTTTTAAATATTTTGTGGTTAACCAATTTTTATTATTCAAAATTTAAAAAAGAAAAAAAATAAAGAGGACATGAGCTTTTATTGTTGGGTCGACAGAGGAAGTGAGCTGCTGCAAGTGGGCTCTCCTATTGGCACACAAAATGGGTTGGGTAACAATGTAACGCACATTGCCTCACCATGTGTCTCACCTTCAGCCACATATTTTCAACCCAACAAACTACTTCTCTCATCACCTCTTGTGCGCAGCCACTTAGTGGGGTTTCTTCCATTTTTAACTTTGTGTTGCCGCAACAGTATACACAAAGAAGCAAGAAGATTTTGCTAGAAAAAGGATTGGGCATATAAATCAAAACAGGGAGAAAGAAACCCCCACTCCCGTGAGTTCCATAGCCACGGAGTCACAACACCTAGCTTCGGCCTCTCATGCATCACCACCCCAGTGTCCGCAAAGAGATCTGACTGGGTAGCGGAAGGATCAGGATGTGTTACAAATTGTAGCCTCTCTATCATTTGGCTCGTGCATCACCACTTCTCTATTGCAAATCGCCTCCCTTTCCTTCTCCCTTTCTTTGCTTGTTCTGCATTTTTTTTATTAGAAAAAGACAAAAACCGGCCAACCGTAATAACCGGAGCTGTTTGGCCGGTTCACTGGTTTTTGACCGGTTCTTACGGTTTAAATCCGGTTTTTGACAATCTGGTTTTCGTAGCATGACTGGATCGAATGGATGATCAGTGATTGGTTCTTGGTTGAATCAAAATTCTAATTTCAGAACATTGGTAATAATAATATGAAAGGGTTTTATATAATTATCTAATCAAATTTTTTTATCTGTATAATTTTTCAAATAATAAGTATGAGAATCAACTATAATAATTAATGTGTCAATATATAATTGATTAAATGATTGTATAAAAAATCTTTTACACTATCAGTATATAAAAATTAAATCGAAAATTAGTTGTACATCACATATTTAAACTTTAAAGTAGGTCAAATAAGAAAAGTGATTTTACACGTGAGATGAAAAAGTGATTTCATTTACAAGTAATATTGACTATTTATAAAAAGTTAATAATTTTATCTTTTAGTTCTTGATTATTTATGTAAAATTTAATGACTAATATATGCTCTTCTACTTTAAGTAACCACTCTTCTCATTTAATATGCTTCTCTTGTAAACTTTAAAGCAAATCACTAACAAGGCAAAATTTGCTTTAAGAGAATGACTTAAAAATATCTTGTAATATCTTTTAATGACTTGAAATCATCAAAAATTTAATTAGGATTTAAGCTTTTAGTAACTTTTCTTTTATGGTGTGTTTGGTATAAGAATAAAAATAGAGAAAAAAGTTTTATGAACAAGTGTAATTTTTTATATTAGTTTTATGAATAAAATTAAATATTAAACTCATTTATGAACAATTCTATTCCATTTATACTCATATCAATCACATCCTATGTAAACAACCATACTAGTTGCAAGAAACTCATCTTCATATTTTTATTATGCAATCGTGCATGGTTTTTTTAATTAAATTAAATAAGGTGATAATCTTTTAAACAATCCCATTTATGCAATATATAGGTTAGCCCATTTATAGATAAAACTTCTAAATTGGTTCCTCTTAAATTTTTAGTTAGACAAATTAGTTTCCAGAAAAAAAAATCCAAAGAAATCCTTGACAATATAATTGAAAATATATATAAAAAAATTTAGTCCCTTCAAATATAGAATAATTTGGCCTTTTTCATTATTATTGAGGGATTAATTTATATCTTAAATATAATTAATATCTTAAAAACTAAATAATACTTATTTTATTTAGTATGTAAAAAAAAATTTAGATATATTTAGTAGGAGGATTTAGGATTATTCATGCAATAATGATATTGGTTCTGACACCAAATGTTGAATGGACAAAGAGCTTTAGGCTAAGTCTTGTCCCCATAATTTCTCTCTCATCGGATCTATTCTCATAAGTTTTCCTTTCCTTAGATTTCCAATTCATCAATAATATCGTGATCGATTCGTCAAAAAGTTTTCTACACTAAATGGCAGCACTCACTGAAATTGTACATTTTTCTACCCCGTGTTTGACGCTTGTCTTCTCCTTTTTCTGCTATGGACTTCACCATTGTCTACCTAAAATTGTTATTTTAATATCCAAAATGGGTGTTAGGACATCCATTCTATCATTATTAGATATAATGGTAACTTCATTATTTTCACTTATCAATCATATCTAATAGTAATTCACTTTTAAATGTTAAAATAACATTGTTGAATTGTCTATCCAATGTGTTTGGAAATTGAGACTTGTCGTCCTGAGTAAACTTAAAAGTAAGCCTTCAAATTAGTCTAGGATAATATCAATTATGAACAATTTGGTCCCTAATAAAAATTTACTCTTGAGGTTTGGCTAAATTATAACAAGTAAAAGTAATAAAATTTTACACTTGAAGCCCCCGTTCCTTCTTCAAAATCAAAACTCACAAATATATTTTAGATTTGATATGCTTGATATATAAGGTCGAATAGGATAAGTTTGATAGTATTAGACTTGTTAAATTTTAATATTATACGTGTTTGATGTGACATTATATAAGATATTATATAATATGATATACAATTATCCTCTCACTATTACAAATAATTCTATTCTTCAACAAATATTCAGCCAAAAAGTAAAATTATAATAAAATAAATCATTTATTAATTAATTAATTAATTACAAATTAAAAAATAAATATTATTATTTAAATATTTATTATTTGTGTTTATAGTTATTATACATCATTATTAATTTTTATTATCCAAAATTATAATTTAAATTGATGTAATGTATTATTTACTTTAATTTTAAGAATTATTTAATAATTTAATGAAATATAAAAGTTAAAGAATGTATAGTACTTTATTTTTGAAATATTTTAATATTTTCAACTTGTATTTTTCATCATAAACTATATAAAAATAGAAAATTATATTAAAATATTAAATTTTTTAGTTATTTAAATTATATAGGGTGGAGTGCAATTTAACCAAACCTCAAAGGTGGTTTGTGTTATTTACCTAAAAATAAATGGTCAAATTACTATTCATCATCCAAGATTTGCTGAAATTCAATCTAGTGTTAGTAGCTAGTTGAGCTACTTTAAATATTTAGTTAGTGGTTCAATTTCTAATAATAGTGTGTATAAAGAAAATTTTGTAGACAAAGCCAATACCTACGTATATGTAAGTTCTACGTTTCAGGGGACTAACTTTAACATCATTATTACTTTATGGATTGACGACTTGTTCACACAAACCAATACAAGTCTTTTCAGCGTGCTTGTCCTCGCTCACACACTTCTTGAAAAATTTCCTAGGAGGTCACCTATCCCAAAATTGCTCCAAGTTCAAGCATGCTTAAACATGGAGTTTTTAGTGATGAGCTACCGAAAAGAAGATGTATCTTGTTGGTATAGGTAGTGCTAATCAATTCATATAAGTTATCCTCAGACTTATAGTCTCATACCTATCAGGCATTCAGATCCCTTCATTATGGTGTGTAATCGGTTCATTCATGTACCCCAACTAAAGTTTAAGAGTCATTCTTTGTCCGTCAGGTCTTGGCGATCCACTCCCGCCCACATCAGCCCCAAGCATTATATGACTACCAACTTTCCGCTTGGTTCGTCCCAAACCACACTATACTGGGAGAGGTGCAAGCTCTAATATCATTATCTAATCAAATTTTTTATTGTATGATTTTTCAAATAGTGAGTATGAGAGTCAACTATAATAATTGACGTGTCAATACATAATTGATTGAATGATTGTATAAAAAAAACTTTTTACATTATCAATGTATAGAAATTAAATTTCTAAAATTAGTTGTACATCACATATTTAAACTTTAAAGTAGGTCAAATAAGAAAAGTGATTTACGCGAGATGAAAAAGTGATTTCATTTACAAGTAACATTGATCATTTTAAAAAGTCACATAATTTTATCTTTTAGTCTTGATTATTTATGTAAAATCTAATGACCAATATATGTTTTTCTAACTATCACAACTAACCACTCCTCTCATTTAATATGCTTCTCTTGTAAACTTTAAAGCAAATCACTAACAACTTTTCTTTTATAGTGTGTTTGGTATAAGAATAAAATGGAGAAAATTTTTTTATAAACATTTGTAATTTTTTGGATGAGTTTCATAAATAAAATTAAATATTAAACTCTTCTATGAAAAATTCTATTCCATTTATATCTCACATCAAACACATCCTATGTAAACAACCATCCTAGTTGCAAGAAACTCATCTTCATATTTTTATTACGCAATAGTGCATGGTTTTTTTTAATTAAATTAAATAAGGTGATAATCTTTTGAAGAATCCCATTTATGCAATATATAGGTTAGCCCATTTATAGATAAAACTTCTAAATTGGTCCCTCTTAAACTTTTAATTTGAACAAATTAGTTTCTAAAAACAAAATCATGCAAGTTGGTCACTCCCAAAAAAAAAATCCAAAGAGATCCCTGTCAATATAATTGAAAATATAAAAAAAAGTTAGTCCCTTCATACAAAGAACAATTTGGCCTTCTCTATGATTCTTGAGGGACTAATTTACTTTTTCTATAGAGACCAATTTATTTGACATTTTAAATTGGCATCAAGAACTTATTTGGGTTTTTTTTTTTTCTATAGATATCAATTTGATCGATAAAAAATTTAAGAACTATCAACTTGGGGGTTTTGTCCTATTTATATTTTATTACTAATATTATTTAAAGAACCTAATGATAATAGAATCTTTGTGGTTTCACTAAAATTTGACTTTTTGACCTATTGATCGGACCATTTTGTTGTAGTTTATTTTCCCTCGTATTTGATGCATTCATGTCTTATTATGTGTGGAAATGTTAATATTACATCACATTTGACTTATGAGTTTTATGGTATATTTGTTTGTGATTATTTTGACTAATAATTACTTTTTTCTCCTAAAAAAAATATTTTTCATATATTTGAACAATTTTTTTAAAAGTTTAAATTTAAATAAATCAATTTTCACCTTTTTTGTACTAGTTAAAATTGGTAGCTTATAAAAAAAATCAATTTTATGTTTTTTTAGTTATATGCATTTGTTTCGGATTTTGAAAAATATGATTATGAAAGCTAAATTTTACATATAACTGAAAAAGCTGAAAAACTAATTTTTTTTTCTTCCAAAAACTACTAATTTTAGCTTTTACAAAAAAATTAAAAACTAACTTTTTTGAAATTTCAACTTCTTTTTTTAAAATTATCTAAATATATGAAAAATAATTTTTTTGGCAAAAAAAGTGATTATTTGACATAATAATCACAAACAAACGCACCCAAAATTTACGTTTCATAATCACTTTTTTCAAAATCCGAAACATACACACCCTTAATTGGCCTTTTAGTGAATTATATGTTAAATGATGCACTAAGCGATCAAGCTAATTATCTCCCTTGTTTTCCAATCTTAATCTATTCGTGTTTAGTAAGAGTTTTTGAAGGATTGGAGATCATGTGGGAGGCTGGATCTTGAGTTAGTGCATCAAGGTCAAGCATTTCAAGCTGAAGAGAAACTTAGGCTGGCCATGGCAAGAGAAAAGTCCAGCCATAGCGAGAGATGATTTGGGCTGGCCATGGTGAGAGTAAATCAGCCATGGCGGCTGCTAGGCTCACCAAAGCAAGGAGAATCTCGCACGGCTATAAGATTGTGCAGAACGAGTAATGTTATTTTGACTCATACTTTATGGGACGTAATGAACATATTCATATTTATTATTGGATTGAATGTAAAACCCAAACTAAATGAGATCCACATCTAATTCAATTATAAATATGAGTATGTTGATACAATATCCCATAAAATATGAGTCAAAATAATTTATTGCAGAACCACTAAATCAAGGGGGAAATGTTAGATCACCCAGTCTCGGCATTGCAAGACTAGAGTCCCACCATGACGAGATTTGTGCAAAAATATATTTTAATTGGGCCTCGATTTATACAGAATGAGGGTCCATTTTTTAATATTTGCATGATGTAACGGGGTCTGGGGGCACACATTTTGAGATAGAACTCATTTTGAAGTATCCTAGGTTTTAGACACACTCTCTTTCTAGATTCCCTCTCATCTTTCTCAGGTTTTTCTTCTTCCTCTTCTCTTCCTTCTTATTAGGTTCTAGTTTAAATTCTCTATACAAAAAGCTTGTAACCTCCATGGCTATGGAGGAGTAGTTGTAATACACACCTATACTAATTCTGTTAATATCATATTGAGGTATATTTTCTATAATATCTTTCCTCTCAATCGCAGAGATAGTTGTAATACACACCTATACTAATTCTGTTAATATCATATTGAGCTATATTTTCTTTAATTTCTTAATGTTGCTTTAGATCATCCACCCTTAGAATCAAGAACGTAGAAAGGAATATTAGAATTCTAGCTACCTTGTGTGAAAACTCTAGTCTTAGAACTTTGTATCTTGGGGAAGTTGAAGAAGAAATTCCTCCTTTAACCAAGAGGGTGATTCACAATCAAGCAAGGAAACAAGAAGGTTCTTTGCCTTTTCTTTTCTTTTTTTTTTTTTTTTTTTGATTGAGTGGGAGAATGTAGTGACTGGTGATTTAAAAAGTGAGCGGGTGAGAAGATATTGGGGCCACTTAGCTTAGAATTAGGAGAAGATAAATTAGCATTTAATTTAGCATTTTTTAGATAAATTGACAATGAAATTTAAATTTTTGAAATGCCTTGTTTTTCCCTCCATACAATTTGACATTTTAATTAGCAAAGTTAGTTAATGACCTTTTTGCCCTTACTAAATTGTGTAGATATTTATTTATGTTGACTTTCATTGTTGGCTTTTTATTGACTTTTCTCTAATTAACTAAGCTTTGTTCAACTAATTAATAAATTAATCATTAATTAATTTACTAATTATTACTCACAAAAAATGAACTAATTAATTTAAAGACAAAAATTGGGATGTTATATAGACCCAATAAATTATTTTTAAAACGTGTGAAATAGTTTATTTATAATGTATAATATATTTGATTTGATATTTAGGGATAATTTCTAAAAAGTAAAAACATTATAGTTTAAAAATAATTAGTTTTTTTGCTTATAATTAAAAGGTTTGAAAAGAAATTTTGCAACTAAGATACTAGGGGAGGGGAGGTGGCGGTCGGAGTCAAACTCGACCCTTATAATTGATTGAGATATACATGAGTTTACCACTAAATTGTGGATTCACTTGTAAAAGTTTGAAAAAGTTATTTATAATATATTATCAGCTTTTAATTATAATATATTTACATTGTCTTGTTTTAAAAAGAAAACGGAATCGGTAGTTTCTCTGTTGCCAAATATTCTGATTAGCGAGAATTAAATCGGCAAAGAGCAACAAATAGGAGAATTGGCCTCGGCCTCAGTGATATGGATACTAGCACTTGAGGGGGATAATAAATTTTTGAATTTTTTGTTTCAAGTGTTTAGATCCATTTATTAAATAAAAACGTGTCTATATATTAATAACAAATAAAAATAAAGAAAGGTGTTGTCTATTTCTGTATTTAGTACCTATCTCGAGATAAAACGGACAGAGATAGTAAGATAATAAAGACAAATATAATACTGGAGACAGAAATTGCATTGTGTTTAATAATAGTGTACAAAACATGATAGTTGATGAAAACATGAAGTTATAATTTAGGGTAAATAACACCCCACCCTTGAGGTTTATGAAAATAATACCCAACCCCATACTTATAGGAAATTAACACTTCACCTCATTATTTTGTCTCACTAACTACTCATTTAACTATAGTGAAGATGTATATATATATGTTCTATCATATCCTATGATGCTATTAATCTTATTCTATATTCTACAATAATAATACAATTAGAAACTTAACAAAATGAAAGTTTTATGACATGACAAATTTCCTTCAAAGAAAATACAATACATAATTATTTTTCTAAAAAAATTATAAACATCCTATCAATTTATTATAATATTTCATCAGATCATTTTTATTATGGCATAATATTATCGGAGCCAATAAATACTATCAACCAATCATTTCTTAATTACATAATTAGAAACCTATTCCAGAAAATTTTGACACATTCTAATATTCCTTCAATGAGAATTTAATATATGGTTATTTTAAAAAAATCTGAACATATCAATTTATAATAACATTTTATCAAACTAAAAAAATATTATTTATCAAATCTATATTTAGAAATGCAATTATTTTTCAATGAAAATTATATACATTAAAATTAAGAGAAATGTCATTTCGCTTGACAATATTTGAAGGACATCATAACGTGTTATTTAGATATATTTGATGGATAGTTTTTAATACTCTTTTAAAAATTTCTTTAAGAAATAATATAAATAATATTACCAGAAAAATAATAAAAAGGAAGTAGCTTTCATACTATTTCTTTTAGTAAGATTTAATATAGTTTAAAAATTATAACTAAAAGTGTTCACCGAATTAAATTGATTTAATAAACTTAAAAGTATAACACAAATAAATAATTGATTAGAACTTGTTTGGCTATTTAGTTTTCATATTTGAGATATTTCAATTCAAAACTCAAACATGTCACTCAATCACTCGATCGTTTATATCTTTTTAATTCATTTATAAGATTTTAAAATTTTGTATTTAAACATCAAGTATGTTAACTTTTATGTCTTTTTTTTTTTACTTGTTCAATGTAATTATCTTTTTACCCAAACATATAAAATTATTTCAATATAAATTTTATTGAAAAATAATTGCATTTCCAAACTTGGATTTGGCATGTAATAAATTTTGAGTTTGATAAAATGTTATAATAAATTGATAGGATGTTTAGAATTTTATTTTTTAAATAATCATGCATTAAATTCTCATTGAATGATAATTTGCAATGTGTGAAAAAATTTTCTAGAATATTTTTCCAATTATCTAATTAATAAATGATTAATTGATAGTATTTATGTGTTAATTGATATGTTAATTGATAGTATTTTTTGGGTATGATAATATTGTGCCATAATAAAATAATTTGATAAAAAAATATAATAAGCTGATAGAATGTTCTTTGTTAAAGTACAAATAATCATGTATTGAATTCTTATTGAAGATAATTGATTCAACATATGACAAAACTTTCTCTATAATAAGTTTCTAATTGTATGATTATTGTAGGATAGGATATGATTAATAGGATTATAGGATATGATAGAATATATAAAAGAATATATTTTAACCATAGTTAAATGTGTAGTTAGTGAGACAGACAATGGGGTAGAGTGTCAATTTCCTATAAGTTTGGGGTTAAATGTCATTTTCATAAATTTTAAGGGTGGAGAGTGTCATTTACTCTATAATTTTTTAAAAAGTGAGAAAGGTAAAGATAGAATATGAAATATTTAATGGGACATTCTTACAAAAAGAAATATAAATTTGTATATCATAGACATGTCTCAATCATCTCTCTATTTTAGAGGTATGAAAATTAGCTCAAAAACTATCTTAGACGAGATAATTTTGAGATTTTTGTTCTTCATTCTTCTTCAAACATGTTTTTATCCCAACGTCCCCGTATATTATCTCCAGGATGTTTAGTGAATGCTAACAATGAAATTATTATTTATGATAAAAAAGAAACAAAAACAATCGTCTCATTAAAAAACTAAACAAAGACAACTGCCAAAAAAAAAAAAAAACAAGAATTAACTGTAAAATTCAAAGAATCAGTCGGACCATGACCAAGAGCAAATCCCATTTTGGCCAATAAACAATATACCGGTGATTAATTCTAGGAATTATAAGTTTTTTATTTGTCCCTCACAAAGAAAGATAAGTTGATCATTTAGTATAGGTTCATACAATTATTATTATTTTTTTGGTAACAATAGGTCCATATAATTAAATAAAAAAAACACCATATGAATCTAGATGGAGGATAAATATGTCCTTTATTTTTCTTTTTAAAGTGATGATTTTTTTCAAGAGACCAATGAAAAAAATTTTAAATGCTAAGGATATGTTTGAATTGGTGGAGTTGGAGGGAGTGGAGCGGAGTGATATTTTAATTTGTTCCATTGTTTGGATTTATCAAACTTAAATGAAATAGAGTGGAGGTAGATGAACTTCATTCCATCCAATTCTATCAAGTCTTCTCAAATTTCTTTTCCCTAAATTGAGAGTAATGTGATGGCACAAGATACCCAAACAATATCGCAGAACAATTATTCTATTTTAGGTGGGGATAATTAGTTCAGCATTTGTTTTGGACCCTCTAATGCTCCTCCCATTATCACGTTAAAATTACTATGTTAGCCTCCTATAAATTTTTAATTACTCTTGTTATTTATCCATCATTGTCTCCTTCACTTGCCTCTTTTGGCCATCAAGCCAGGTAGTGCACTAACTCGATCACGAATGCTGCCATCTCTACCTCAGGACGACAAG
Organism: Dalbergia oliveri; assembly: GCA_030441495.1. Lineage (NCBI taxonomy): Eukaryota > Viridiplantae > Streptophyta > Magnoliopsida > Fabales > Fabaceae > Dalbergia > Dalbergia oliveri. Next base: position 5,201,105 of record JAMLFY010000005.1, on the reverse strand, counting down.
CCTAACAACACTCTTGAGTGGCTCTTTGATTATCCCTATCATCTAGAGCGAGATTATCCCCAAAGAAATTGAATACAACACCAAGGGAATCCAAGAATTGGAGGCGAAGAACAAGAGATCAATAATGCACTACCTCTATATTCTTCATGTCTGTGAACAAAAGCCATCTAAAAACCATGGAAATTCAATTTGAAATCTTTAATTCCATATCCTGTCATAGTTTGTTATCAAGCTTAGAACTTTATGATGTTGTTAACTGTAAAAGCATATCTTGGAAAATAGAATTTATGCTTGAGATTGGAATTCTCTTGTTTACGAGCGCGCTTGTTATATTTTTACATTTTTATTTAAAAAAATTATTGTGCATATTGAATAATTGATACTAGTGATAGCAATGAGGGTGTATTGGTGGCAAAGGGGAAATCGATGATTATGAATGGATATTAAAGAGATTGAAGATGGTGATGAGTTTTTCTTTTATTATTTTGGGGATTGGGAGGATTATTTCTGGAGGAGGTAGACAACAGTGGCAGTGGCAAAGAGAAAAAAAGGAAGTGTTCAACATGCACAATATTGGTGGTAGCGGAGTAATGATGGCGGTGGTGAAGAAGATGATGGGTGGTGATGGGGTGAAGAGTTGTTTGATGTTGAAGGGACAACTTAGTCTTTTAAAATATGTTATTCTTAATTTAAAGTTTATTATTTTACTTCTAATTTTATATAATTATTATATCTTTAAATTTGAAGACAAATAATATCCTATAATCAATAGTAGAAAACCATGAAATGATCCAAGAGTGAATGTGACCAAATTATCCCCCCGTTCTCTTTTACTCTTCGCACTTTACCACGATGCTCCAACCCAAACTTACCCTAAAAGGACTCATTTGACCTAATATATTTCAGGGACAAAAATGCCTATTTAATTAGTATTTTGTGAAGATTAAAATTTAAAAGTCCTCGGATAGGGTTCTCCCTGTGCAGAACCGACAATTTCCTCAGCTCCTCCTCTCCATCTCCCCCAGCAGAATGTCTCGGCAGCGAGCAGTTCCTTCGTCGGATAGGATAAGCGCTTTGCCAGATGAAATCCTCGGCTGCATCCTCTCCTTCCTCCCAACCAAACTCGCCGTGGCCACAAGCCTTCTCTCGAAGCGGTGGAGGCCACTGTGGCTCTCAGTCCCAGCCCTCCACTTCGCCAACCACCACTGCTTCCTCCACTTCGTCTACGCAGTGATGCTCTCCCGAGACACCGCTCATCATCCCGTACACACTTCCCGCCTCAAATGCAGCTCCTCCCAATTGTCCCCTTCCGACATCAAGTTGCCTTCCAGACTTCTCAGCAGCAAAACCCTCGCTCTGACGTTGAAGGAGATCAGACTTGATTCCCTTTCGTACGCTGATTTTCCCGGCTCAAAACGCTGCGTTAGAGGGGGTCATCTTTATTGTCACGGGTCTCTTATGAGGCTTCTGTCTGGAGGATCTGCTAGCAGGGTGTATGTGTGTAACGCACCAGCATCGACAAGTGGGGTCGGTTAAGAGCTTGCCCAAGTTGGTTAGAGCGGATGTCTGTAATCTATATTTTCTGCTTACTCTGCTTAGTAAAGTTGAATTCCTCCGTGTTAATCCGCTAATGTGTATGATTAGGATTTTTCCTAAACCTACCGGTGCAAAGGGACAAATGGAAACTGAGATTGGTTTATGATTTTATGTTATTTGTTTGTAACTCTTGCGGGTGGATTTGCATTACAACGACGTTCCCACTTTCGCGATCTAACCCACATGGAGTTTTGCATTAATCCCTACTATCCTTGGAACTGGTTGGTAACAATGCTCGAGCAGTGTTCCAAAGCTTCAAAATCTGGTCCTTGATAAGCTTCCGGTTGAGTTTAAGGATGCTTTTCTTTTTTTTTTCCTTTTTCTTGTGCTTAGTTGCTTCATGTGTTTTTTTTAGACTTTTATTAGTTTTTGCTTTGATCATGGTGTGCATTGTTGGCAGCGTGGCGGAAGAGATATTTATTATGACGATTGGGTGGACCCACAAGTTGTTCCTGAGTGCCTTTCATCACAGCTTAGAACGAGCTCTTTAGAAACTATGGAGGTGTTGAATGTGAGCTGCAATTCGCGAGATATAGTATGCAGAATTCAAGGATTCTTCGGACCATGAAAGTAACAGTCCTGACTGGGACTCCACATGAAATGCTCGACATGCTAAGGAAATTGTCCTTCTCCCCAAGGATCTATGTAACATGTAAACATTCGTTTGAATCACCCCCGCCGCGGGGGGGGGGGGGGGGGGTGGCGGCTAGCATTCCGCACCACTAGTTTCTTGATGTCTCCTGTTTGGTTGGATTATGTAATTTTAGTAGTATTTGTTTCCGTGATTTCGTTGATTTTAAATTTTTATTTAATATTTTTATTATTTTTGTTTATTTTAAATAAAGCCTTTGTTATTTCATTTAGGAAAAAAATATATTTTGACATTTTAAGTGTATATCATGTGCATTTTACTTCGAAAATTTGAAAAACATACAAATGGACCCCAACATTTGTATCATTGCAAATTGACCACTCTTTTATTTTATTCCATGTTTTATTAACGAAAATAGCATATGTTTAGGAAATTTTGGGATATCCAGTTTCACGTTTTTTTAGTTTGGGGGATTAAAGTGAAGTTACCTAAACCTAAACTTCAGCAGATACAGTGAACTTATTATCGAAAATTTTACACAAGAGCACGTGATAGAGAACAATGTGCGAGAGAGGGCAAGCAAAGCAAACATCGGGCATAATTTTCTTAATTGAATTATCGAGTCATCTAAAAAATGTTGGATATACTTGTTTACATAACTAAACCTTTTTTTCTCAATGAAGGTTTACATAACTAAACTTTTGAATCAAATTATGTATAGATTTCTAGCATTGATAAAGCATCATCAGTAGTCATCACTCAATGTATTCACAAAAATATTCAACAGGCTTATACACTCAAAATAACAAGCACCACATATCATGACATTTTCCTAAACCAACCATTAAAGTAGTAGTAGTAGTAGTAGTAAAAAAATCACATGATATATAGTTAAAATAATAAAAATAATTCTCACACAAATTATACTCGAATCTTCCTTCACAATACTAAACTGCAGAACAATGCCACCACTAACATTTTTAACTCTGCATAGTTCTAACCAATCCCAAAGCACGTGAAATATAAATCATTGGATTAATATAATTGTGCAATACTCCCTGATCTTCTTCGATAAAGCATGTCCACACACCCAGTGGCGGAAGATGGTCTAAAAATTAGAGGAGGCAGTTGGACAATTTTATGTATCACATTTTTAGCCTGAAATCTCATTTAAAGGAAAATTACATTTTGGTTGAGTTGGGTCTTTTATCAAATAAGTCCATATAATAGGATCCTTTTGATTTATTAGATATTAATTCCCATATTCAAAGGCATTTTCTTGGTAACTAAAAATCTATTATCAAATTCACCGCTTGTAGTTCTTGGCTTCTTTGAAGGTTGTCCCTCTTGTTCAATTTTAGAACTGTCACTTACCAATTGTTTAAGAGGTGAAGAATTTGGAATTAAATAAGAAGGTTGCTCTTCCCTTTTGTACAATTCTATCACTAGTTTTTCTCTTGAAAAATTCTTCAATTATTTTGCTTAACCATATATTTTAAAAAATTTCACTCCAACAACATATCTTGAAAATATTAGAAAATAAAATTTTTTACATTAATAATATGCTAAAAAATCTAAGAATTATTATATATTAGTAGATTTTTTTATCATATAATAATATATTAACTATCTAATAATTACAATGATTATAAATCAAAATATTTTATTTTTTTATTTATACAATAAATCTAATTCATATTTTTGAAATTTTTTTAGCAAATGACATACAGAAAAATAAATCAGAAAAGCTATATTCTCCTAATCTAAAATACTAATGTAATCATTTCAATTTTAACCTTACAAAATTTATATTCAAATGTTAATATTATTCTGTACAATTAAATAAAATGTCATGTAAAACTATACTTGTTTTCATGATGTTAAGGTCGCTTTTTTCCTCAAACTTAACTATTATATAAATAAAAAGTGACAAAATTTTATTTTTTATTTTAAAGTTAATTTTAATTTAACATTTTTTAATCTTTTAAGCAGATTTTCCAAAATTAAATTCAAAAAATATTTTACGTTATCATTAGCTAACCAATTGACATAATTATTTCAATTTTAATATATATATATATATATATATATATATATATATATATTATTAATTCAAAAGTCAAAACAATAGTATTTTTGTGTCCAACAATATTAAATCATTTTATTATTTAATTATTGCAAAGAGATTATTTTTGAGACATTACATTGTTAGTATATAGTTTTTTTACAATCAATCATATAACATTAATCTACTAGGTATTATAATTTATAATCACCTTAATGTTACATAATATTTTCTAACAAAATGCTTCTCAATCTTAACATATTAAATGATTTCAAAGTAAAATTATTTTTTCTATGTAACATAGATTCAAGTTTAGAGTTTATTAAAATTTTTAAGCAAATTAATTATAAAATTTATAATAAAAAATCTACAATATCATGAGTTAACAAATTAATGTAGTTATTTAAATATCAATGCTATGAAATTTAGATATAAAAAATTAACATTGTTACGTAAAACTAAATAAAATATCACTAGAATATTATTTTTCTTGATTATGTTAATATCATTTATTACTTTAAAAAATATTATTAAATACTTAAAAATTAAAAAATTCATTTGTCCTCTTTTAAATAAATTTTATTTCATATTCTTTAACAATTTAAATATATTAATTCTAAAAATCAAAATAAAAAAATTAAATTATAATGAGCTAGCATATCAACATAATTAGTTTAATTTATTTACTTACATTTCAAAGATAATATATTAATATTGTTATACAATAATACTGAATAACATCATTATATCATTATTGTAGAAAGATTAATTTTGTTACACTATTGTAGTAAATTTTAAATTATATTGTGGACCAAACTATATCTTAGCCGACTTATAAGTTAAAGCACTGCATAAGTAGGAGGCTTTTAGCAAGGTTGACCCATTAACGAACCAAATCATTAAACGGCCCATAGCTCGAGTCTAATAAGATAAGATATCTTAATCACCTTTAGGCTTAAAATATAACCTTAAGTCTCTTTACACTAGATAAAAAGATCTCTCCCTAGAAATATCTGAGATTATGATATTTAGTTATCCTAAGTTAAAGAGAATAAGATAACAATAGAATCCTCTATATAAGAGTAAGGCTAGCTTGACGGTAAGTAATATGTCAATTTACTCTCACTTGAGGGAACTATTTCTCACTTAGAATCCTTATAGGTCCCCACCTAAATGTTAGAAGCTTAGAGATTAGAAGTTGGAACAAGATAAATTAGAGACCCATCTCAGGAATCAAGTTAGAGCATTTACATTTCTCAATAGCTCATCAAGAGCTTGCTTATTTTTTCCTGGAATTTTGCTTGATTGAATGATGGAGCATAATTATGGTAGAATGGTTTGTCTTAATGGCACTCATTACCCAGATGGAAGGCAAGATGAAAGATCTGCTCCTTGTGAAAAAGCTAGATTTGCTAGTATTTGCTACTTGAAAACCGAGAATAAATCTGATGAAGAATGGGCTTTTGAGTCACGAGATGGCTTATGGCTATATCCGATAATGGTAAATGATAATATTTTGAATCATATTGCCAATGATTCACACACTAAAGACTTTATGGGACAAGCTTGACACTTTATATGCTTCTAAATCTAGGAATAACAAAATATTTTCCTAAAGCAAGCGAATGAATCTAAGGTATAAAGAAGGTACTTCTATTTTTTATCACTTGAGTGAATTTCAAGACTTTTTTGATTAGTTGTCTAGCATGGGTGTTAAATTTGAAGATGAGATTTTGGGACTTTACACTACTAGAAAACCGTGGGATACCGCGCATTTTATTGATGGGTACGAAGAGTCGATAGTTCAGAACTTTATACCAGGTTATTGAATATATCTTATTCAAACAAATTTGCATAAATACCCATTGGTAACGATGGCGCCAATCACTGCCATATGGCACGTATTATGCCAAGGGGTGTACCAACAGGTGGAACATTTAATTTAGTTTTTGTTTATTGTGTCATTAAAATTAGACGGTTTACCGACTTCCTTTTTATAATTTAACTTATCATTAATATTTATTCAACATAACCGACGAGGTTACCAACCCCTAATTTAATTTATATTGTGATTATTTTTTAGGAAATATAACTGACGGGTATGACGGGTGTATGAAAATGAAATTAACTTTTTTAATTAAATTTTATCTGATTTCACATTTAATATTTATTAAATATTACCGAAAGGTATACCGATGGGTAAATTAATTTTTGTAATTAAATTTTATTTGATTTCACATTTAATATTTATTAAATATTATTCGGAGGTATACCAAAGGTATTTGAATTTGAAATTAATTTTTATTTTATTATTAGGACGGGTATTTGAAATTATTGCACAACCTTTCGTATTCCGCTTACCCATTAGTCATTACTAAAAATTGGAACGCACCGTTTCATTAACGTACCCGATTCGTAACTGCGTTCATTACAGGAGGCTCCTCCTGCCGTCTGTGAGCGCCTCTCTTTCTCTTCACTCTCCTCTCTCTCTCTCTTTAACCCCATCGCCGCGCCACATTTTGCCACCGTGCGCCGCAGAAGCTCCGTTAGAAGATTAAGACCGTCATTGCGATCTAGACGCCTTGGTGAGTTTAGTTTTTTTATTTGGTTTACTTTTTCCGTTCATTTATGAGTGCCCATAGTGATGTGTTTTGTTGCGTTGGGGAGTAATTATGGTTGTTGTGCTGTTAATGTGGGTTTTGTTTGAGGGTTGTACGATTGTTAATTTAAATTTTTCATATTTGATTTTCAGGATTGGATTTGGTTGGAAGGAATCAAAAGCTCGCACTTGATTTTTCTTGACAATTCCAGAGGTTAGTAACTAAATCTTTGTTATTTATATCGTTGAATGATGTAATATGTACCTAGGATATATAGAGACTTATGTTTTCTAGGATAGAGTTGTAGGAACTGGGGTTGCATGGTGGGGAAGGGCATAAAGGTCCTTCCCCGAACTTGTTTGCATTGTTTGCTATGGGATTTTTTATGTTTGCGAGATTGCAAGTTACATGTTGTGGAGTTATAAGGGATGCCAATAGAACGGTTTTTAGGATTATGTGAATTGTATGTAATTATAAAAATGTTCCTGTTATGTTATCTATTATGTTATTGATCTTTATAATAATATGTATAATTATTGAATCTGAAATATTCGATGATGGAAGCTCCTAATTTAAGAGGACATGCTGTCAAAATTTTGTTAAAATCTTTTTAAGGATAAAAAATTAATATTAACCATATTAAAAAAACTTAAAGCCCAATTAAAAGAAATAATGATGATGGAAGCTCCTAATTTAAGGAGAGATGCTCCAGAATTTTTATTAAATTTTGTAAAAGATTAAAAAAAAAAATTATTAAAAGAAATTTGTTAAATTTTGTTTTGGGATATAAGATTAAAAAAAATGATTAAAAATAACTATTAAAAAAACAAAGAAAACCAATTCAATGTGTTTTAAAGTAGTAATTTGGGCTACCGTTAAAAAATTATATGGCAATGGTTGTATTGACTAAAATATATGGTTGGAAGAAATTTACAAAGCGTTCTTGTTTAGGACATGAATATTTGTTATTTTTTAAATATGAAGGAGGTTTCTATTTTAAAACCATAGTGTATAATCATAGTGCTTCAAAAATGACTTATTCAAGATATAACAAAGATACTATCCATGATTGTGAAGTTGGCAATGATGACACTGAAAGGTCTGTAGCATTTGAGGATCATGTATGTTTCTTGAAAGTTAATTGCAACTTAAACAAATGTACATAATCCTCAGGTGCTACATGCCTTTCAGTGTCATCATTATCAACTTCACAATCTTGGATAGTGTCTTCATTATATCTTGAATAATCCATCTCTTGAAACACTATGGTTATATACTGGCTTTAAAATGAAGTCTCCTTCATATTTAAAAATAACAAATTCGTAAACAAGAATACTTTGTAAATTTCTTCCAAGCCATATATTTAGAACAACCATAGCCATATAATTTTTCGGGCTAAATTATTGTTTCACTATATTTATTCTATTGTTGATCTTTATAATAATATTTATAATTATTGTATTGATTGAAATATGTAACAATGGAAGCTCATAATTTAAAGGGAGATGTTGTCAAAATGTTGTTAAATTTTTTTGTATGAATAATAGATTAAATAAAAGTAACCATGTTTAAAAAAACTTAAAATCCAATTAAAGAAATATGTAATGACGGAAACTCCTAATCTAAAAGGATATGCTGTCGAAAATTTTTCCAGAATATTTGTTGAGAAGAATAAGATTAAAAGTAGTTGTACTTAAAATTTAAATAGCAATTGAATTTGTTTTTGAAAGTAATAACTTTCTATCTTTATAAAATTGTAGGGTCTAGAGTTAATCACAAGCATAATGTTACCTTCAAATTGATCATGAATGTATGATAGATTGCATCCTAATAGAGGGGGGATTAAAATGAACTTTTATAATGGTGTTGAAGAATTTATGAGTGTGGCATGTAAAACACAACAGTTCATTAATGAAGCAAAAGTTAGGTGTCCATGTAATAGGTGCAAATATATGAAGTATCTGGATGATGATACAATAAGGGTTCATTTGTACAAGTGAGGATTCATGCCTGACTATTGGGTTTGGGCGAGCATGAGGAGGTAGTTAATGCATGGAACTAAGTAGGTATGTGTGAAACTAGAAGTAACCTGGTGGGATCCATATAACTCAGCACGACGTGGGTAATGTGTTGTGGGAGGATAACCTAGCTAGGCATCATGAGATGGTGTTTGATGCTGGTCCTGATTTGTTGCTCGTTCTAAGCTTTAGTCGAAGAGCCCAACCAAGATGCCACTCGATTTTATAGTCTACTGAAGCTGCCAATCAACCTTTATGGGAGGATTGTGCGCACTCTGAATTGTCATTAGCAGTTCGAATGTTGAGCATTAAGTCCAAAGGAATCAAAGCCAAAGTTCTTTTGATCAGTAGGTCTGACGTAAGTAAGCTAAGTCAGAATCCAAATGAAATTCCAAAAGATTTCTATCAAGCTAAAAAATTAGTTTCTAAACTTGGGTTGAAGGAAATAAAGATTGATCCTGCTTGAAAGGTTGTATGCTTTATTATAAAGATGATAGTTCATTGACGTAAGTTCTCCAAGAGCCTAGGTTTAAACCCAAGAGACGTGGAAGTGAGAGGTATAAGGATGTCCCTAAAAAAAGAATGCACTATCTGCCCTTAATCCCTAGGCTCACAAGACTTTACGTGTCAATGAGTTCGGCTCCTCATATGAGGTGGCACATGAAAATCAAAGGGATGATGGTGTGATGGCATCCATCGCACGGTGAAGCATGGAAAAAGTTCAATCAACGATATGATTTTTCTTGTGACCCACAAAATGTTAGATTGGGACTTTGTTCAGATGGATTTACTCAGAATAACCAATTTATCAAACCCTATTCCTCTTGGCCAATAGTAGTTATGCCCTATAATCTCCTCATTGACATGTGCATGAAAGATCCTTACCTATTCTTAACATGTATAATCCTTGGCCCTGATAATCCAAAAGCTAAGATTGATGTGTATCTTCAACCCTAATTGATGAATTGAATAAGCTATGGTGTCAGGGTGTTCTTACTTACAACGTTTCAACTAAGCAGAACTTCATGATTAGAGCTGCATTAATGTGGACCATCAATGATTTCCAAGCTTATGGAATGCTGGGATGGATGACTAAGGCAAATTAGCATGCCTGATTTGTATGGATGATATTAAAGCATTCACCTTGAAACATGGAGGAAAGAACTCTTAGTTTGATTGTCATAGAAGGTTCTTAGATTCTGATCATCCTATAGGTGAAGCAGATAGTTTTAAAAGAAATTGTGTTGAACATGATGAGCCTCCAATTAGACTAAGTGGCCACAAAATGTGCGATTGAGTTAAGGATATCCCAAAAATAACGGAAATTGGAAAGGTAGTGTGGTAGCCAGGCTATGGAGTATACCATAATTGAACCAAACAAAGTATTTTCTGGGAGTTGCCATATTGGAAGGATAATTTGGTGCGTCATTGTTTAGATGTCATGCATATTGAGAAAAATGTGTTTGACAACATTATGAATATTGTATTGGATACAGTTGAACCAAAGACAATGACAAGGCAAGGCATGATCTGGCTGAAGTATTGCATGTGGCCTGATTTGCATTTACAAGAACTAAGAGATGGTCATTTCTATAAATCAAAGGCCAAATATGCCTGAGTTCCAATTAGCAACAAGCAATTTGTCAATGGCTTAAGGAGTTAAATGCCTGATGGTTATGCTTCAAACTTAAGTAGGTGCATCAATGTTACACAGGGTAAGCTTGTTGGCATGAAAAGCCACGATTGTCATGTGTTCATGGAGTGTTTGCTTCCAATTGCATTCAGAGAGCTACCTGATATTGTCTAGAAGCCCTCAAAGCTAGAGTCAGTATTTCAGGGATTTATGCTCTTCTACTCTTTGGTGTGATGATCTGCTTGTCATGAAAAAAATATTCCCAAAATTCTCTGCAAATTAGAGAGAATTTTTCCTCCTGGGTTCTTTGACTCAATGGAACACTTGCCCATACATTTGGCATATGAAGCACGAGTGTGTGGACCGTTCAATACAAGTGGATGTATCCATTTGAAAGGGAAATAGGAGGGTTTAAAAACATGAAGAATAGGTCTCAAGTGGAAGGATCAATATGCCAAGCTTATAGCGAAAAAGACGTCAAATTTTTGCTCATTTTACTTTCAGCCACATGTTCAATCTAGGAGAACTCGGTTGGTCATAATGACGATGGAGGGGAGTGTTCTATTCCACCTACTTGTCTATATTCAATCAACCTGGTCGACTGAAAGAGCGTGCCTCGATGGCTGACTTAGGAAGAATGGAATTCCACACACTTACATATTTTGCTAAATTGTGACGAGGTGCAACCATTCAGATTGTAAGTCAAAAATCCTTTTTTTGTGTAGGTGTGAGTGTGATGTTATGCATATATAAAATAACGTAAAATATATTTTCAACAACAGATACTTTGAGCAACTACACGGTCAAGATTCTCTTCAACAATTTCCGGATTGGTTTAGATTACATGTAAGTCCTTGTTTAAGATTATTAATCTAAAATATTATCTATTAATTTTCTTTGATACAAGTAAGTTTGACATTTCAAACTTTATGTATGTAGGTTCATAATAAAAATAATGATGTAACATGTCCCCATTTGTTCAATTTAGCTTGGGGCCAAAAAATAAAGTTGTAAGTTAGCCTATATACTATGTTAATGGGTACAAGTTTCACAAGCTGATTGGGTGCAAAAAAATCAACAATACTGGTGTTTGTGTTAAAGGCGATAATGGGACGGAGAATGTGATTGGTATGGTGTTGTTAAGGAAATCCTTGAGTTTGAGTACATAGGTGAGCTCACAAATAAATGTGTTCTATTCAAATGTGAATGGTATGGCCTTACTTGACAACTGGGACACGTCAACATAACAATTACAAAATTATTGAAATCAATCATACAGAAGATATAGAAGTTATGATCCATTTATTATAGCCCAAAATGCTAGACAAGTATATTATATGTCTTATCCTGGGAAAAGTAGGTCAGGTGGAGGGTTGTGAATAAGATAAAACCAAGAGGTATGATTGAAATAGAGGAAGATATGTTGAAGATGCGTATCAAGTGGATGATCCACATCCTTCAAGGGCAGTACTCGATGCAAACAATCTTGAAAACCCCCTTTCATTGACTACTGGGGAAGTTGACTTAATTGAATACACAAGTAACCACCCGATCAGAAATCACGAAGATGAAACAAGTGATAGTAGTGCTGATGAGTCACCTAGTGATCAACAACGAGAGTGATGATGAAAACGGTCCTACACTTTCAGATTAACTAAGGTGTTCAATATTATATGCAATATTATTATGAAATTATTTGAAATTTCTTGATTTAATTAATGTTTTGTTGTGGATTATTTTTTAATTATTTTAGTATGTCTGGTAGGGCAGAGGCCGACCTTGGAAGGTCAATGTACCCACCACCACCACCTCAACCGGGCCCCTTCTACCATCTCACCAGTCCCTTCCACCACCTTCACCACCTCCCACTTCCACCAAGCTCTAAATCCTGACCATCAGCACCCAGGCTTTCCGATATGCCCACTCCTAGGGAGTTGAGGCCCTGGGACACAAGGTGAGCTATTTTGGGAAGACTACACCGAAAGGGTGGCAGAGGGAGTCTGGGAGCAGCTGGTAAGTTTCAGCTCGGAGGCGACCTATGTAAGTTTAAATTTAGACATATCTTTACTTAATTTTTATTATTATTTTCATTTATGTCATAATCATTACTTACAACTTGTTTTTTATTTTTTTCCTTTACATTGCAAGTTCCGGACCTCTGAGAGTAGGCCCAGACCTAGTACCAGACCAATGGCTGAGGCTAGGCCAAATGCTGACATTCCTCCTCCTCCCAATGAGGAAGATGTGTGGGCCCAGTGGTTATGGCCCTTGAGGGTCGCATATATGGGATGGGGTCCTATCCTAAGAGCATATGCCTATCCCGCCATTGGGTCAGCTGGGGATGATGCCCTGGAGGAGGAGCATGTCCATGCCCTCGACCATGAGCTGCAACAACATGCCTAGTTCGATCCAGGTGCAGGCGAAGCATTAGGCACAACTCCTTCGCAGCTCCAGGAGGCGGGCGGGGCGGAGGTGTGGAAGAGCTGAGAGTAAGGAGCTAAGCTTCTCCTGGGAGCGGGGCGGCAGCGGGAGAACACAAAGAAGGAGGAGAAAGCAAAGAAGGCTAAGGCTTCAGCTTGGGAAATAGGCAAAGATCACTGCGACGTGATGACATTCTTCAAGACATGCGGCTTTAGGATCCCTCTAGTTAGGCAAGGCGCTCCCCTATATCCGTTCCCCATATCCCACTCCCTTCCATCTCTGAAGGCCGGTCATAGTCGACGGCGTGGATGATGATGATGATGCAACCAATATCGAATGATCCTGACGCCCAGACTTCAAGCTAGTTTTTATCTAGCTTTATCATTTTTACTTTCTGGATATTTTTTCCATTTATTGTAATTTGTATATATTTTATTGTTATAATTTGCTATTTTATTTAATCGTTTAATTTATTCATTTTCTTATTTTTCTTATTTAATATCAATTTGATTGATAATTAGCTTATTATATAAATAAATAAATAGATAACAAATGATTAAAGATAATTTAAAAATAAACCCATGGATTCCTAATAGGTTAATAGTCAGTAAAATGCAATATTAATAAAATAAAATTATTTTTCAAAAATAATAACGTAAATAAACGTCGGTATTTTAGTCCAATATTTGTCGGTAAAAAATAAAAAATCGTTGGTATAAATGTCTCTAATGGTTCCGTAATGCCTTTTTATCTAATTGTCCAAACAACTAAGCATTTTAATACCCGTTGGTACACGTGTCGATAACTCCGACGAGTTTTTGTCTACCGTCTATAATCTCATGACGCCTGAAATCGATGCACCCATGACGTTAGTATACCCGTCAATATAAATCCTACCCATCGAAAAACCCATCGATAATAGGGTCGATACCATTCACTTCTAGTAGTGTTGATTGCTCAATACTTTACCTAATTATTGGGAAAATCTCCATGTAACTTTAACTAGTTCTACTCCTAGTGGTATTATCACCATAGATTTTGTTGTTGTTTTAAATGAAGAAATCAAAAGATAAACTTAACAAGCATCCTCTTCAGGTCAAATATTTTGGTTATGAAAAAAGGGAGAAGTGGAGATAGAGATTAAGGAAACGGTCATAGAAGTAAATCAAAGTGTAAGAAGAAAAAATATGAGTACGATTACTGGTAAAAGGGCCATATTTAGAAGTATTATTTTAAGCTGAAGAATGAAAACAATGGCAAGAAGAATGAAAATAATAATGAGAATGATGATCGTGTTGCCATCGCTATTAAGATGATCTTATGATTGTTTGTGATGAGATTTATCAATGTTGCCCTGATGATTCTAGCTGGGTTGATGACACTATGCCAGTTATCATGTGACATAAGGAAAGAGTTCTTTCATCCTACACTCTAGGTGATTTTGGTGTGTTAAATATCGGTAATTAAGATAAATCAAAGGTGGTTGATATTGGTATAGTTTGTTTGGAAACAAGCATTGTCACAAAGTTAATTTTGAACAATGCCAAGCATGCACCTGACGTCCATTTGAATTGATTCTTAGAGTTCCTGATGACGAAGGTTGTCAATGCCTTTGGTGATGGTTAATAGAAGCTCACTAAAGGTTCTTTGGTTGTGGCATGTGGTAACAAGGTTTTTCGTTTATATTGGATGAAAGCTTCAATTTTTCTTGATGCCATAAATGCTATTGATTATGACAGCTCATCAAATTTATGGCATAAGAGACCTTGCCATATCAATGAGAAGGGACTGAACTCTTTGGCCAAGAAGAATTTACTTCCAGGTTTGGTGTCTCTAAATTAGGAAAATGTGCTCACTTCTTGGCTAAGAAATAGAACCAAGTTTCCTTTAAGAGTCATCCTCCTTCCAAAAAATTAGAGTTGGTTGAGTTAGTGCATTTAGATCTTTATGGCCTAATAAGGACTAAGACTTTTGATAGTGGACTTTACTTTGTCACTTTTATCGATGATCATTCTAGAAAACTTTGGGTTTATGTTTTGAAGTCTAAAGATCGGCCAGGTATTTGTGTCTTTAAATAGTTTGGGCTTTTGTTGATAGAGAGCGGTGAAGAAACTGAAATGTATTTGCACCTATTATGGTGGCAAGTTTTGTGGACCTTTTGATGACTATTGCAAAGAGCAAGTCATTCAACACCAAAAGACACCCTCGAAGATTCCTCGCTCAATGGCTTGGCAGAAAAGGATGAATAGGACATTGATGAGAGTAGATGTTTGCTTTCTAAAGCAAAGTTCCTGGATCTTTTTGGGTGAGGCTATATATGTATATCCGTTTCACATGTTATTAATTTATCTCTACTTGTTTTCAGGAAAATGTTCCTGACAGAGTTTGGTATGGGAAGGACGTCTATTATGATCATTTGCATGTCTTTGGATGTAAAGCTTTTGTACATGTGCCAAAAGATGAAAGGTCTAAGTTAGATGTCAAGACAAGGCAGTGCATCTTCATTGGTTATGGCCATGATGAATTTGGCTATAAATTTTATGATCCTATTGAAAAGAAGCTAATTAGAAGCCATGTTGTTGTTTTCATGGAGGATAACCATTGAAGATATTGGTGAGGTAAGATATAGGAGACTTATGATAGTTTAGTTGATCTTGAACCAACTCCTTAGACATAGATGGCCAATGTAGCAAATTTTGGCAATCATGATGATGCTAGAATTATATTCCAAATGTTTCACCTAGAACATTGATTATAGTGATGTATTTGATCACATTACTAAGCCTATTGTTCTTCTTAGGGGGTCTTCTAGATGAGTTAGCTCTCGCTCACTATTCATTTGATGAATTTGCGCTCTCTTACATGTAAGAACTTAAGTGCTATGAAGAGACTATGGATAATGATTTAGATATTTTGACAAAGTTTTTGCCAAGAGAAAAATTTAAAGACCATCACGTTATGGTTGGTTTGGCTTTTGTCCCTACTTGAGTCAACAGGAGTTTGTTGTGTGAGCCTCCTAAATTGGACCTAACACACAGCATTTGTTCCTTTCAAAAAAGAAAAAGGAGGAAGGATTAGAAATTTTTTTAAGTCCCGTGACATGTACTCATATGTGTATGTATGTATGTCTGTATGTCTGTATGTATGTATGTATGTGTGTACATATATATATATATATATATATATATATATATATATATATATGTTACAAACTTGCATCTCTCTTTCTTGTTTTGTTTCATGCCGCACACTATTGCTTCGTTGGAGGGGAAGTTTTTGTAACACCCTGAAAAATTACTTAAAAATTAATTTGAGCTTTGTTAGTCATAATTTTAAAAATATAACAAGTTTAGCAATGATGAGGGCAACGGACATATAAAAAAAAAATTTGGGCCAGGGTGAATAGCAACTTGCGGGCTTCATGGGCCTAGGTAAAGCTGAAACCCTGATCAGACAGAATGCCTAGAGATAAAGAAGGTTAAGGTTAGAAATAGTTAGGAATAAGGACTTTATACCTGAATTTAATTTTTGGGTAATATCGGTCTAATGAGATTGCGGCGTTACCGTTTGGTGAGATTTTGTGTGTGATTTTTAATCCTGAAGATATTTCCATTACCACCAATGGATGATATCCATTAGTTAGTACATGTGGAAGGCCAATATTTAATCTTGGAATCCAAGATTAAATCTTAGCCATCCATTTTGCTTTATTACATAAATGATTACTACTTTACATAATATCTTCAAAAGCATTTAATACAAAGAACCAAGTCACCAACTTCTCCTCCAAGCCAAGATCAATTTCGGCCAGTAAGGAGAAAAGACCAGCCACCATTTTTATCTTCAAGAGCTTGATTTTGTGTTCTAAGCCCAAAAACACTAGCCTAGGTTGTTGAAACCTTAAAGTTCTTTCATTAAACTTGTTTTACGCCTTGATCTCTACAAATCTAACCGAACAAAATCTTATTCCTCATCAAACCTTGCCTTGTTACCTCACACCTCACTGATTTAAGAATGGTTTGAAGTTGGTTTGGAGCTTTGAATGGAAGGATTCAAGCTTGGATCATCTTGAAGCCAAAGATCCACTTAAGTTGCCAAAAGTAGGTTTTTGTTGCCTTTCTTGTCAAATTTTTCTAATCTGTTTTGGGTTGAGCTCAGTGAAATTTCTAGTTGTAGTGATTGATATTATGTTGATATTGATGTGTTAATTTTGGTAGTAGATGGATGATGATAAAAATCACTTTTATCAAAAAGATATTGAGTGATACTTGCTAGATTTTCGGGTTTCTTGGGTGTATGATCACGATTTTTCTGGGCATGTTGTAGTCATTTTCATGAGCTGAAAAAATTATATGTTCAAGTTAACATCTTGCATTAGTCAGATGAATTTTCTTAAATATTGATTTTAAATTTTACTGTCTCAAAAAAATCAGAAATTAAAATGAGACTAATGCTGTCTTGATTGTTGAAGCTGAACAATAATTATCAGATTTTATTACTACAACAAATGATTGAACTAGCCCTTGAAATTTTTACATGAAGTTAATAACATATTGAAGTATCACTGTAAATTTTATTGTCATGATTCAAACCATTTTCTAGGGTTAAAAATTATGAGAAAACTAGTTTAGACTATGATTGGTGGTACCGACCACTAAATTTTCAATTTTGAAGGAGTTAAGAAAGCTCTGTTTTTCTTGAAATTTTTATAGGGTATCCTAGATAAATTAAGGTGTCATATAGAATTTTGTGGCTCTTGAAATTGCTACTTTATATGGTAATTAAATGTTGTGCCTAGGACAGTAAATCTGCCAAAGTGCTAGAATGTGAGAATGGTTGAAAATTTGTGGTAAAATGATATCTAGTCCAAGTGTATGGCATATGAATGCATGCTAATTATTTCAATTACTTATCCATGAGACATGAATGAGCCTCTAATATGATTGAATACCTACTTATAATGTAAGCATGCTTTTGAGAACAAAATATTTGATGTTAACTATTTGGCCATATGACTTGTGACACATAAATGCATGCTAAGGAATAAAGGTTATGAGACATAATTGAAATTGCATTGTGAATGAAATACCTACATGTGGCATATGCGTGCATTTAAGAAAAGAGAATATATATGAACTTAAATTGTATATGTTCTGACATATGGACAAAGGAAATAGAGTTCAGTAAAATAAGGGAAGGAAATAGAAAAGAGGAACCTCCCTAAATATTTGAGTCGATAGAATCTGGCTAGGAATAGATCTATGTGTGATTCAAAATGGAAAAAAAAATAAAATTTGATGATCACGTATATGGCTGAGCTAATCCTAATAACGGACTATTTCCAGCTGTGCAGTGTGGGCAAACTACAAATACCATTTGATATAAATTATTTATTATGGATTGTCTCGACAAATACCCGTTGGGTATAACTAAGTCTTTCCTATGTCAATGGAAAGAGAAAATCACTGACTTGATTTCTATGGCCATAGTGGAACCATGTTACATTGAGATAAGTTCACTGCATGTATTGTGATATCATCTTTCTACATTGGCTATTTAGGATAATTTATTAATTGTTGAAACATTATGATATATGTGCTCTAAGTGATTGATTATTAAAAGCTACAGACTTCAGAGGGATGATTTTAGAACCATTAAAATGAATATTTAGTTTATATTGCATGATCACATTTCTCAATAAACCAAATTGGCTAGGTCAATGACAATGACATAGATTTTCGTATATGTTTGGATGCACCTAGAAATTATGTAATTCTCATCCATATATGTTTGTGTTTAGATATTTCGCCTCAGGGTTAGTCAAAGGACTATGATAGCTCGTAAAAGGACTTAAAATGGTAATAGTGTAGTAGTGAATGTTTTTATTATGCTGTATTTAGTGGAATGGATATGTATGTAACTATATTAAAGAAGAGATATGTACTAAAGCTTATAGAGGAGCTTAGTTCTTGTACTTAGCTATGCATTCAATAAATGTTGTATTTCTTTATTATATATATATATATATATTCAATAGAATTTCGCTTAGTTCTAGCACGTAATCGAGCTTTCTATAGATATTTAAGAAAGGTCTGCTAATTAATAAGTAATAATCGAGTACAATGTCATGACTTAAGGGTAAGGTTGTACT